>VZDJ01000219.1:2035045-2223746 GCA_008694505.1 Cyanoderma ruficeps | reverse complement strand
TTGTTTGTTTTTTAACACATCCTCCATTTGATCCATTAGAAGGAACATTAAAGCAGAATGTTCAGCTCATTAAGTTTCAGTCATGCAAGACTTTCATTCTCAGAATAAAAGCTTCTGCAGTTGGAAATATTTGAAAAAAAAAAGGGAATGTAGAAACTTGAACGGTTCCAAGGTACAATGGAATTGTGTGAAAGACTAAAATTCATTTGATAAAAAATAGCAGGTTCCATGTGCCAGGAAACATTAGGAGAGCATGCAAATGCAATTGGGTTTTCAGGCTTTTCACCAAGGTGTGGAAAGATCTGTAGCTACGTGAATCCAGGCTATTAAATACTTTTAATACCTGCTGTTATTCTTTGACAGGTGTATAAAATCAGTCTTCTGACAAATTCTTCTCCATTTTATGTTTTGATAAAAAGTTCAGTAATTAAACTTTGCCAATGAATGTCAAATTTCAGTTCGTGAAAGAGAGAGAAAATGCAGAAACAATCATTTATTACACAATATAATGCCATTTCATTTTCACAGAAAGTGAGTTTCATTATCTTAGAACTAAAGCTATTACTCTTTCTCTAGGCACTTAAATGAAGAAATGTTTAGTCATAACAGAAACTGTTTTAAAAATTTGTTTTTATTTTAAGAAAGGCATTTTTTTCTCCTCTGATTTTCTTTAGGAACAATCTCCCTGCTAAATAGGTGAAGCATAAGTAGATTGCCTTTCTAGAGATTCAGTTAATTCAGTATTTTGCAAGGAAATAGCAGAAATAGCACAGAAAGTGGTGAGATGCTGAGTTACCAGACAAGCCTTTTCCTAAGCATAGAGATGGCTCACAAAACGATTCTTATGAAAGATTCATTTTAATTAGTAGATTTTTTTAAGCCATACAGTGAGGCTGATTAACCCTACACTACAATTCCATACATTTGTGCTTTAAGAGTGTCAAGCAAGCAGTTGAAATTAAAAGAATTAGGTACTGAATATTAAATATTTTTCATATATTAATAAAATATCCTTAACGGGTTGTAAGACCAATGTAAAAGAGAAGAATACAAAGGTGCAGATTATTAGTATGCCACACATGAATGATGTAGGTTTTCTTTGAAGTTGCCTATTAAAAAAAAGAGGGCTTGTTGCTTGAGCTACACATTCTCTGAAAATAGATACATTCCTGCCCTTCCAAGACTTCTCCTGGTTTTGCATAAGTAAAAGTAGCTTGAAGGAAGGTCTGGTTTGTCCCTTGATCATCCCTGGTAAAAATGTTTCTTATGGACAGCTTTAGGACAGCAGCTCCTACTCCACTGATGATACAGTGGGTACATTTTAATGATGAGACAGGATCAATCCTTTCAGGACCATAATGATTTCTGCAAGAAACAGCAACCTGTGCTTACCTCAGCCTGCACATGTGCTTGACGTGACTTCTCGCTGAGGCTGCTGCATGACCAGACTGAACTCTGGCAAAACTTTCATCACAGATATGCTAGCACAGACAATTTTGGTTATTTTGTACTGCTTCAAAATGCCCAGGGATCCAGTTCAGTTTTAGAAGGGACGTGTTTGAACCAGAGTCAGTTTCTGCATTTTGTTGGAGTGATCCTCATTGTATCCAAAGCCGTGAAAACCAGGATCTTATCTGTTCTCTGCATCCCTGAACACAGCAGCTTGTTCAAGTTGAGTGACTATTGCAATCTTTTTGTTTCTAACAACTTACAATTTGTCCAAGTACCTAAACTTTCTTGATTTTTTTTCTCCCTAGCAGATGCACCATAAATACTGTATTTGTGAGACGTTTGACTCTAACCAGTCATTTATTTTACAGATCAAAGAAACAAATATGTTGCGATTCTTTTTTCCTTCACCCTGTCAGCAGAGCATGAATAGATTAATATGTACAGAACTCAGAAATGTAAAGTTTAATTATTTACAAGCATTTCAGCTCATGTTAATTGGCAGCTGAGTGCAAACCCTTTGTTGCCCAGCCAAACAAGTCTTGACTCTACAAGAGCAGTGACTGCACTTATCATCCAAGGACAGAACTCAGTGACTGTTGTCACTTCTGTCATGGGCTGGGAAGGAGAATGATTCCTGAGGCAAAGCTGGGGAAGGGTTGCCATGAGTAAGGGAGTGTGTAACAGGAACCCTGGAACCCCTGGTGTACCAAAAAACCCCACTGACACGTGGATGGGCTGTGTCATGTCATATCCAGCTGTCCTGGCTGGTGCTTGCTGCTCTCTGTAATCCCAGGAAAGCAGTCATAATCTGTCCCAGGATTCTGCCCACCTCCACAGACCACCTTTAATCAGCTTTAGTCAGAACCTTGTATCCCTATAGCTGTCTGTTATCACAGGGATCCTCAGGGTTATAAAAGCCAAAATGTTAAAGAAGTTAACAAGAAGTTAAACCCATGATGGTTGTCGAGAACAGTAATTAAAGGCAGAAGGTATGGCCATTGTAGCTGATGTTGATATGTTTACATCAGCAAACAAACAAATTGAAATGAAATCAGAATTTGCCCCTGAACATCAGTGTGAATCATATTGTGATGCTTCAATTATTTGAAGTTAGATAAAAGTATCAAGCTAATGTGAAGTGTAAATTACTGTCTCAGGATAAATAGATATTGAAGAGCTTATTCTTCTGTTGAATACATGAGAAATGAAGAGCACAGTGTATTGGTAGAAAAGGCGGTTTCTATTTCAGAAACACCTTTGGGACCCATGAATTGCCTAACTTCAATCTGAAATGAAGAAATTTCATTGAAAAAAGTGAAATGCAAAATTGTAGCCTCACTTGTCATGTATTATCTTGCCTGTGTCTGTTTTATTCTTCTTCTCAGAACTTGCCTTTTATTATCGTTTTAATCACCTTGATGGGTGTTATTAGAATCACAAAATGTCAGCCGGGGGAAAGTGATAATCTCGTCATTATTTTGTTTCAATGTCACCTTTGTCAATTCATGCTTAGCTACTGTTGCAAAAGTTGGTGTCAATCCTGGGATGAGATGCCACGTGTGATGTGGCCAGTATTTACAGGGCAGCCGTGCTGCACTATTCCCCTTTGGAATTAGCTTCCTCATCAGGAATTATTCACCTTAATTATTTTTTTTCTTTGAATTTTTTTCTTAGATCTGATAGAATATTCTGATAGATAAATAGTTTTGTGTCATTAAATGATACAGGTAATTCTCCCTGGCAGTTTGGAACAATTTTCTGTGCATGATCACAGGCAGATATTGTTCAACCATCTCTAATATGAATTTAGAAGTTACTTTTCAAGACATTATTCTATTTTAATAATTCTAGTATTGCAAAACCTTTCCTGGAAATGATCATCACAGACAATAATTTGATGTTCTCAGGATCTGCTTAACAAAAAAGCTATTTCATCATTTGTATTTTATTTGGGATACATTTGAAATGAGATAAGTTTAGTAAATTATTCAGAAATGTAAAATATTACTCAATAAAGTTTTGCATTCTTCGTTTCAGTGCATTAAAGATAAACCATTAAAAAGAGGGCCCAGTTAACGCAGCATAAAGACGATGCATGAAATGTGACATCTCTTTAACATTGAGAGAAAACAACTTCCCTCCATTGAGTGCTTTACAGCTAATGCAAAATATTGACACAGCCCTATTATAGCAAACAATAGACTGCTTTCAGAAAGATAATTTTATAGAAGGGGTAGTATCATGTGATCTTATTAATATTTATGAAATATGATAACAGAAAAAAGGGAATTGGGATAGCGCCGCTATCTTTATAGACCCTATCCATTTCAGCTTCAAAATGTTTTTCATTTCACACATCAGACACTAATTAGCAAATATCTAATTAGTGTTAGAAGAGTAATCGCTCATGGGAGTTGTTGAGGCTTTGAGCTTTCATGCATGCAAAAATAGTGCCACTTTAGGTACATTTGTTGAGGTACAGTAACTTTAACTTTTATTTTTCTCTGAACTGCGTGAATTAAAATAAAAAGCAAAATTAAGCTCCAATAATTGGGGGTGGGAAAATGAATGCATTCATAAAGAGCAAGGCAAGATACAGAAAAATTAAAATTTAGGTATTTTGAAACTTCTGCAGATGCCGGTAAATTCACTAGACCAAACAGAATATAATATTAATTTGATTTGATTCCACTTTCCAGGTGAAAGACTATGTGTAGTGTTCCTCTTTATAAAACAGATAACTGTATATACCCCAAACGAGTGGAACACACAGCACAGCCAAGGATGAAATAATCAAAATGCTATTGAAATTCTGCAGTTTTTAACTTTTATAGTTCAAGTGTGTCATGGTGATAAGTTTCTCGTTCTGAATATTAATTATTAAGCTATAGGTTTTATTTTGCATTTTCTTTTATGAGAGACATAAATTCTATATGAACAGAATCTACCTTAGAAGTTATTTTGTCACAGAGCGGATAAATACATCTTAGCTCGAAACAGAGTGTTCAGTACAGAGCATTGTGCTTCTGTCAGCATCAAAATTCTGAATGTGAAGGAGGAAATAAAACCAACTATTTCTCACATCTGGTTTCAGCAACATTTCTGAGTTCACGCTAAAATAATACAAGCAGGAGCCTGATTTTGAACGTAGACAGACTGTAGGAAATGTATGAAAATAATATTAACGATAAAATATTTAGATGCTGTTTAAATATGCAGCAAAATATTGAAAAATGCTGGAGGACTGAAGAATTAGTCCTTTTTGATTCTGCCAAATTTGATAGTACAACCCCTTTTGCTCAACTTGCTGAAAATGAAATGTCTGTCTATCGAATCTGGGCGCATTCTAATTCATATTCATAAACATTTTTCAATAACTGTTTACTATCAGTTTAATTTTAAAGATAATGTGGGTTCAAACTGTAGCTTTTAGATGGAGAAAAAGCAATTCTTCTGTGATCGCCACTAAATTGATTTCCATTTCAGTGGAAATGGCTTGTCCTGAAGTTTCAACTGTCCTCAGCAGAATGTTTCCTCCTAATGATGCAATATTTGCACAGTATCAGATTGTCACACTCTCCAGAATCTGCTTCCTAAATATTAGAGAAATGGAATAGTCTATTTTGTTGAAGGAGCCAAATGGAAAACAGATGTAAATAAACAGCATAAAGGCTGGATGTATTTTATTTTTCTCCTCTTCAGGCAGCCAGATCAGCACACCTATATCCCAAATTTATTAATGAAGCCACCAGCTGGTCGACAATACCAGAGAAGTGACTATCAACTGTTTGATCAAGTGTCAGCTTTTCAAAAATCTTACCCCTCATGTTGCTGAGCAAAGTATTTATTCCCCAGACTCAATCCCAGTAGACTCTTAATTACAGGGGATTTTTTACCATTTCTTGGTTTCTGTCTTAGCTTCTTTTAAAGCCACTGTGAATTGCTAAGCTTGGGTTACTGAGTACAGCTGAAATTTTTAAACATATGAATGAAAGCCAAGTGTGACAAACAGTGCTTAGATTACTGTGTGAGGACTTAATAGAGATGTTGAGGGGAAAAAAAAAGTTCTGAAAGAGACCTCTGGAAAATGAAGGAGATGGTATTCCTGTACATTGAATCTGTGAAAATGGAAAATGAGTGTGTTTTATAGAAGCTTCCATGCGTGGCTTAACAGCATTATTGGAAATGGACTGATTTACACTGGTATGGTCTGCTGATGTTCCTTGGAACTTAAGGGGGCATATCAGCACATTCCTTTCATCATCACAATGCTGCTCAAATAGTTTTCCTAATGGCAGTTTTCCATACATTGTGACTTTTCTAATTCCAGCCAGTGTTTACAGTGATGCTCAGCCCTGACACGTGGCTTGGAATTGTGTTTTCCTGGGAATGGTTACAGCCACCAGCCTCAGTTACAGATGAGAACATTAAAGAAGAGGCAGGCAAATTACCTGAAGCAAATTTGACTATACAACCTTCTTTTCCAAACCCCAGTCTGCTTCTCTGTTCACCTGTCCTCACTACCGTACCAGAAATTAGAGTCTTACTAAAATATTAAAGCATATACTGCTGGGTTTAGGTAAAAAAAAAAATCTTACTTTAGAGGTTTTTTCCTTGTTTTAAGGTTGTAGTTGGTCAAGAATTGCTATAAAAGAGAATACATAATGCTTTTAGCATTTAATTTTTTAAAATTTAAAATTATTAGGTGCTGGAAAAAATTCAACACAGGAAGGTTTTCTTCTGTTGAATAGTAATTTTCTTGCTAGGTTGTGGGGTCTATTCTTATGTTTCTTTAAACATGGGAGGAGTCTTTTATTTCTTTTGACTTCCTCACGTTTGTCAGAGCAGGGCAGGTTTTGTCTGGACAAGAATTTTGTCGTGTAGCTTGTGGAGAATGTCTGTGTTCAAATTCCACTGAGACGTGAAAGAAGCAGCAGCTAATAGCAAAAATGCTGCAGGACTCAGACTTTCTTCTTTCCTCAAAGACTGAGCTAATCACCTCTCTGTCAGTTTGAGTGCCCTAATTTATAGCTCAACATCTGTAGGCTTTATTCCTGCTCCCCTTCCAAGGAACTGATGGGGAAAATGCAAGAGCCACCCCTCCATGGGGACCAGGGATACTGAGGCACTGCTCTTACCCTCTCTCCAAAGGACCTCCAAAATGCCTTCAGTGGATCCATTCCTTTGTGCCATCTTTTAGTTTCTGTCAGTCCAGAGCAAGGGGCTGTTATTTCATCTTAAACCCTTCTTTTTCTTTAGTCAAAATGAGGTGTGCTCCATGTATCTGTATGGACTTGATGTAGCAGAATAAGAAGCAAAATGAAAATAGTAAAAATTCTGGAATTGTCACACTGGGCAAAACAAAAATAATGAGAAAGAATACCTTCATTAGTGATGTTTTTCAGTATTTGTAAGATTTCTGTTAAGTTAAGCAGATGGAATCAGTCTTGTAAACATCAATTTATGGAATATTTTGCAGGTGTTTAACATCGGTCTTGAGCAGTTGGTAGTATTTCCACACAGCCTAATTAGCAAGGTCAAAAAATAAAGATATATTTATAAAGCAACAGTGACCAGATCATAAATATGAATCCAAAGCAGATTCTTGATATCCCATAATGGTTTACTGCTTGTGGAAAACCTTAATCTCATTTTATTTAATGTTCCTCTTATTGTAAAGATACACTAAAAAATAATGTTCTGTGGTTGACATAGTGACATAGTTAAGACAATAAAGCAAAACCATTCCTTTGGGGTCTTTATTTATTGTATTTCTTTTATTTATATTATGTTAACCTTGTGGGTTTAACCTCCCTCTGTTACAAAAAATTTCCCTGTGGAAGCGTTTCCATAAATTTTAAGACCTTTATTTGGGTCACTTCAGGGCCTGGCTTCACCAGAGAAAGAAACCTCATCATTTCTTAACTCAACTTTTTGGGTTTGATTCTCGAGAAAGTTGGTTTTGAATAATCTGAATGTACTTAGACATTTTGTACTCTGTGAATGTTACAGAAAAAAAAAAATCTTCGCTGTAAAATATTTTCTCTTCCAAAATTCTTGGAGGTGTCATTAAGGTTATTCAGCTCGTGGAAATTATGTGTTGTAATGTTGTGTCTTACTAAAAAAAAAAAAAAAAAATTAAAAATGGGACACATTCCAAATTAAGAAAAAACTGGATCTTTTGATCCAACTCAAATGCTTCTTTGAAAAAGAGTTAAAACTCAGTTGGGGTCATGAAATAACAGGTGTCTACTTATTGGAGGTGATAAACTTGATAAGGAAACTGGAGCAGATGAATGTTGTCACTGGGGAAGCATGTTTGCCCTTTTCAAAAGCACAGATTTTCAGTCTGGAACCAACTGCAGAAATGCCTTGGCTTGCCATGATATGTAGATCACAACTAGAACAGGTAAATGCAATTTGTATAAGCACATAAATCAGAGTGTGATTTTAAGTACCCTTAAATGAATTAGATTTGTCTCATAATATTCCTGTTAAGCAGGTAAATATCACTGATCCTCATTATTTAGAGATCAGGTGGCATTAGCAAACTCACATTATATTTCAGCAACAGAGTTTCCAGCTCGTCAGGAAGGATCATTTCGAAATCAGTTGTGAGGAGTTCTCAATCTCCCATGTAATTAAATCTCTTTATTTTCTATTTCCTTTTCTGTAAAGTGAGAACAGTAATACTTTGTGCAAATTCGATACAGAAATTTACAGAACAGTTTTTGCTGCTCTCGAGATCCCAGGTGGATGTGGCCAACTGTGTGGGACTGTTTTGAGGAGAAATTCTCCCTGCGTAAAACTTCTTCTGTGTATGACCCACTAAGTCATGGAGGCACCAAAATGGGTTTGACGGTGACTGAATCCCAAAGCTTTCTAGGATTGTGGGTGACTGTGCTAGCAGCACCAGCTTTAGTTAATCTACAGTTATTTCAGTTCCTTCTACAATCAATACAGAAGCACAATTAAACTATATATGGAGTATGACAGTATCATCTGCATACAAAGATTTATATTTAAGACAGGCAAAACAAAATTTTAAAAAAATTCCTTGGTTCATACTTAATAGGATAATTAGATTTGCAGGAATTTATTTGGGTTTCAGGAGCCTACCTTATATATTTCTCTCATGTAAATGAATGCTTTTAACATACAGCCTCAAATAAAGCCCCCTTAGAATGTAATGACGATATATTGGTTTGGTTATCCCTGGATGAGTTTAGTTGCTTGATCAGAGGTACAACCAGGTGGTACCATCTTCTTAGAGCAATTTTACTTCCCTCTCAATGAGCATGGCTCGTTTGAAGTTTGTGAAAGGCATATCCATATGGAATTCATAGGATTTCATGTTGTGATGCAGCAAGGAGACTTGCTAGAAATTGCCTGTTTCAGGCTGATGATGCAAAACTAGACATCTGTTAAATTAACATCTATCTAGCATTTTTTGCCTTTCAGTCAAATGCATTCAAAAAATTTAAATGTTTTTTAGCTGTCAAAACAATCTGTCACAAGATATTTATTTTTTTCGTGTAATGGGTCACTTAAGGAAAGCAGCATATGGTTGAGTAAGCTGCACCTATGCTGCAGCTTCCCCAGCTCTGCACTACCTGTGAACTGCTGGAAGATGCACAGGCTTAAATGATTCATTTTTAAAACTGAAATTAAAAAAAGCAGAACTTTTTACTTCCTAACCTGTTGGATCACTTTGTAATTTATGTTTCAAATAAAAAACAAACCCGATTTTGGTAAAGAAAGCTTAGAAAATGTTGCCCTGCCTTTTTGTCTCAGAGCAGCCCTTAGGATGATAAGTACATCCTGCAATAAATCACAGTGGGAACAAGCCTGCATTCACCTACAGGTTTGTTTCTTTCTTTAATTTAAGCTATTCATTACTTCTCACGTAGAGGAGGATATAATAATGCATTAGCAATTACAATTATGCATAATTTTAATAAAAACCTCTAATAACAGGTCCTAATAATGGCCAGCACCAAAAAGCCTTTAATGCAATATATAGTGCTGCATTGTGCAGGGTTTTCATTCATCAAACCATGGCCTGTGTGTGTTGGTGACATTCTGGGACTGCTTTTATGTGCCCCTTTCAGTCATGTAGCCATGTGCCCTGCAAGAATAGCACTGAGATTTTTCCAGATTAAATTCACAATGAAGTCCAGGCCTCACTGAAGTCAATGGGTCTGCTTCCTCCAAGTCAGTGAAACCTGAACTGACTGCTTGCATCAGGATTTTCTGGTGGATAGGCACACTGGAAATCCAACATTAAAGCTGTTTAAATTATTCCTTTCAGAATTTATTTGTATATGTTTCTTCTACTCAGGTTTTGATTTGTGTGTGCTTGAAAAACGGGGATTTGTTTTGCTTTTTCCAGTCCCACGGTGCACACAGCGTGTGTGAATGTGATGTTTTGCTCTGGGAATAGTCAGCGGCTTTGCAGAGGGGTGAGATTGGAACTTCTGAGGATGTGCTGTACTTCACCCCTGGGGAGATGAGAAATGTGTCACCCACACCACTACAGCCCTTCAGAGAGCATCTTGTGTTCATTCATGGTTTAGTTTGGATTTAGCTCCAAGGCAGGAAGAGTATTGTGTAAAAATATTGCAGGAAGTCGCTGTATTTCATCAGCTGTTAACACAGAACTGTCCGTTCCCCCAGAAGGAGCTCTGTGGCCCCCAGTGTCACTGTGGTGTTTTCAGAGAGGCAGATTTGAACGTGGAGAACATATGGGGACATAGACTATGGAAATCATTCACTTAAATGTCACTTCTGTCTTAGCTTTGTCATCTAATTTTAATATGTTGAATGCCATGAATCTGTTTGATTGTAGTTCATTTTACAGTGAGTTGTATTTCTTACTACTGACTGCAGCAGAAATACATTCCTGTAAATTATAATTAAAACTATTTATTTTATATAACTATGTTATTTTATTTTTTGTTTGACAAACATGCTATGTCTACTACAGGCGCAGAAACTGTTCTAGGGTTTTCAGGGGAGTTTAGAAACAAGTTTACTCTAGTCAAGACTTGATTACAGTGAGATAAATGGTTCTAGTATGGAAACTTTGCAAATATTAAATGATTGCATTGTAAGCTGGTGTACATTGCTAGAGCCCTGTGGACTTCAGTGGAGCTTGTAGCATTTTAGGATTTTGGCACATGGGAATAAAAAACCCATCCAACCCAGTGAGCAGCAGTACCCTCTTCTCCCCCACACCTGCTCAGAGTTTCCTCCTTTCCCCTCCCTCCTCCTGCCCCAGCCCTGCAGCAGGACCAGAGCTGAGGGAACAGGCAATTCTTGGCTTGTGTGAGAGCCCTCCTGGCTGTAGGGGCCTGTTCTCTGCTCATTTGAGGGAGTTTGTGAAACTTTTAGGCATTTCAGAGCTTTGAGATTCACACAAGTTTGTGTGTACCCAGCTGACTGAGTATTTCAAGGAAGGCCTGACAGATTTCCTCAGAGACACAGGAAGAATGTGCCAATGTTAGTTAATGTTTGACTTCTAGAGCCACTGGTCTAGAAACTAGAACTTTGTTTTTCCTCTTTATTGTTGGTATTCTGTCTGTTCTTTACAAGTCATGAGATACTTTGAATACAGGATAACTTTAAAGTGTTGATATTTTTAGTCAGACTGGCAGTCTGAAGCATGAGCCTTGCCTTTTCTGGGCAGAGGTGGACTGACAATAATCTTTAGTAAAGGTGACAATAATCATTGCAGCCTCTGGGCTGTACTGCAGGTCCACTACAGGACCAGGAGGTGCAGGATTAACAGGTTGGTTCTTCCTACACTGCTTAATAAAATGAAACCTGTGCTTTAGTTTGATATGCTAATAGCAGTCCCTTTTGTTTGTGAGGGAAATCCTTAGCATGCTGCAGCTTCCTTCTGGTCTGGCACACCCTGAGCTAATCAATGGCAAGTTGATCCTAAATATCCCCCCATGGCAGTCAGAGTGAAGGGTCACTCAGAGTCTGCAGCTTACCCTGCTCCTCCCTGGGCTGCTGCTGTCATCCTGCTTTTGTCCCATCCTCCCCTTTAAGCCTCACTCTGTGAGTGCCCTCCTCTGCCTGTTCCCCCCTCCTCTGCAGGGGGAACACCCTGTCCAGAGACACCCTGGGGTTTTCTAAAATCTCCTCTGGGTGGTGGGGGGGTTTCCCCAGTTTGGAATTGAGACCCTGCCATTCCCACCTCTCTGGAGGTTTCCCCAGTTTGGAATTGACAACCTGTCATTCCCACCTCTGTAGGGGTTTGGCCAGTTTGGAATTGAGACCCTGTCATTCCCACCTGGCAGGCGATGGAGGGTTTTCTGGCCCTGTTTGTGCTGGCCCAGTAAAAGCCACCCAGGCAGCATAGCCTGAGAACCTCCAGGGTTACAGAGGGTGGACAATGTTCCTCCAGGCTTAGGTACAAAATCTCTGAAGAGTAAGAAAATGGTTTTAAGTGCTTTTTTTGCCTTAAAATGTGTTCTTGGCTTTCCCTTTATCTCTCCCTCCTTTTTTCTTTTTCTTAAATGAATACTGTTCTGAAGAAGCAGATTTTGGGAGCATTGTGCCGGGAACAAAAGGATTCTTTCAAAGACTTGTTGCTCAATCTTGTTTACAGGATTTTTCTTTTCCTGAAGCCTTCTAAATTCTTCTCAATTATTCTCCTCCCTAATGTATTCATATTTGCTGGAATAAAACTTGCTCTATTTTGAGGAGGACTGCACCGAGTGCAGTTGTTCCCAGTGTTTTCTGGGCGAAACATTAGCTGAGAAAACTGGCAATGATGTTTTTTCCCCCAGATCTGTCTGTGCCCTCCCATTCTCACCAGACTCCTGCTGCTTTCTCTCTCCTTCCTCTGTGTCAGGACTGCTGCAGCCACTCCCCTGGCCGGCTCTGCTGGGGCTGCTGCTGCTTCTTCCTGGAGCTCCCAGCCCAGCCCTGCCTGAGCCAGCCACCCTCAGTGAAGTCTGAATGATTGAGGTTGACTCTAAACTTGGCCTTGTGAGCTTTTTTTCCTTTCAGCATTTCCTGTTCCAGCATAATTTCCATGTGTTATGACTTCTGAGGTGCCCTGCCTTTCCTGCCAGGTGTATCACACACCTGGCTGGGCGAGGAACAATTGCACTTGTCCATGTGGCATTAATAATAATTATGATCATAATCATCTTTAGGAATACATTAATGTTGTTTTCTTACATATGCATTAGGTTAACACTTAGCTAAATAATCATAATTAGCAACTTGAAAAATTTATGCAAGTATTAGTTATTAAACCCTTAAATGAGTCCTGTGAGGTATCATTACCACCATTTTATAAACTGAAAAAATTGACCACATCAAAGATAATTGTCTTTCCCAAGACCCAGCAATGAATCTCAAACTGAGATGTGATTTGATCTCCAAAGCTCTGTTTCAGCCATGGATTTCGCATGCTTTAAAACACTGACTCCTAGGAGTTCAATGCAACTTGTCTGAACAATAAAAATTATATTGTTTGTATTCTATTTTCTAGTCTTCATAGAAGAAGTAAGTTGTCAGTACTAGCCCTGTGTTTTTTTGGGGATCCTTACTGCAAATAAAATATTTCTGGGGGATTTGGGATGGCTTCTGTATAACTCTATTAGTAGTTGTAACCTTAGGTGTTGTTTTCAACTTTGAAATAGAATTACTGAAGCAAGATATTACCTGAAAAATGACAAGCTCTGTTAGAATGCTGTTGAAAGTTAACCCAAATGGCACAGAAATGTCATACATAGCTGATTATAATCATGCTTCTGTGTAGAATGTTATTTTTGTCTATTGCTCTGGTCTGTTTATAACCATTAAGAAGGGAATTATGCACAGTAATGCGTCTAGATTCCAAGGAAGTTATTTGGCCTGTGCATTATGATTTTTATTTGTTGCTTGGCTGCAGGACAGCATATGGAGTCATTATCCACTTAATAACCGAAATAGATGCAACCTCCCTTCCCCCTGGTGAGCGTGGGGACGGGAGGAGGCAGCATCTGTCACCTGTGCAGACAGACTGAGAGGGGCAGGGTCACCCAGGGCTCTCATCTCTGCCTTTTCCAAGAAGAGTTCTTTGCTTGTGGCTTTTTCCTGTTGGTTTTTTTGTTGTTTTCTTGTTATTTTTCTACCTGCAGTATCAATTTGCTGGGAAGGTGTAGGCACTGCTATGGGAATGTCTCTCTGCACTGGTACAGAGCTCGCTCCTCCCTGCCCTGTGTGGCCCAGCACTGTGCCAGGGACAGTAGGGCATGTTTGATTTCTGGGAAATTGGTGTGCCAAAGCATGGAAGATGCAGCTGGGGAGATGAGTTTGATGTTCTTTGAGGCCACAGAGGAACTAGCTAAGATTCCAAGCATGTGATTTGCTTTCAGACCGATATAGTCACATCTTGAGTGTGGTCTTTGTAGCCAGAGCAAAAGTATTTCCATGTTTGCATATTGTTCTTTGGAATATGTACTGATTCTGCATGTCCCTGTCTCCCTCTGTTGTTCAATTTCCTACTCTTTTTTGTGTACTTTTTCATGGATTTTTTTTGGTCTTGCTGAATTGTAACTGAGTTGCTAATGGGACAAATAAATTTTAATAAGGTTTTTTTTTGATTATAACTCAATTTAAAATGTTCAGCTCAGACTCATGTACAAGGCAGGGGTTTTTTTCCCCATTTAGCAGCAGTGTAGCTAAAAATTCACTGGAATCCTGTGCTTAAAATTGATAATCTAAAGTGAAAACTATAGTCCTTAATTGTTCACATTACTAGCAGCTATCAGCTGTGCTCATTTGGGGTTTTATGCATGAGCTAAGCCCATAGTTGATACCTGGGTCTCTGAGAAAATAAAATATGTGTTTCTCCAGGCACCTACAGCCTCAGCCTTGTCATGCTGATGACTGTGGCGAGACAGCCTTGCCATTAGTGCTGGCCCTTTGGCATCTGTTTTTGGTGGGCGAGCCCGGCCGGGCTGCTCAGGTATTCACTGCACATCTCAGCCGCAACTGGTATCGCAGGATCTGTGCTGTGCTCTGGCCGGAGCCGTGTCTGTGCTCAGCCGCTGTCAGTTCTGCTTTGTCTCACACCGCGCTCCTCCTCTCTCCTCTGACCTTCCCTCCGCCGGTGCTGCCCGCAGCGCTCCGGCCGCAGCATCGCCCCGACCCCGGGGCAGGCCCGAGGGGCTGCCGTGGGTGCCCGGGGCGTTCCTGGGCTCTGCCCGCCCTCTCCCCCGCCCCGGCGTGCTCATCTCCTCCGCTTCCAAAGAGAAGCCGTGTGCCCGACCTCCGGGGGGGGTGCCTGGCCGTGCCCCGCCTTTCCCGAGCGCCCCAGGTGCGGTTCGTCCGTGCGGGGGCAGCGCCCGCGCATCCCCCGCCCCGCGCATCCTCCACCCCGCACATCCTCATCCCGCGCATCCTCCACCCTGCGCATCTTCACCCAGCGCAACCCTCGCCCCGCACATCTCCACCCTGGCGCATCCCCGCTCCGAGCATCTCCACCCCGCGCACCTCCACCCCGCACATCTCCACCCAGCGCATCCCTCGCCCCGCGCATCTTCCGTCCCACGGACGGTGCCGGGGGAAGATGAGATGGAGCCCAGCGGGGCGAGCAGTGGGAGCGGCTCCGCTCCGGCGGGGGCTCAGCAGGGCATGGATGGCCTCGGGAGCCCGGCTGCTCGGGCACTGCTGGGGCCGAGCTGCAGGGGAAAAGAAAAGCGAGTGCAGTGACAACGCTCCTTCCCTTTCCCCAAAAAAACAACAAACCAAACCAACCAACAAAAGAAGTCCTCAACTGGAAGGCGTGCGCCTGCCCACGGGAGGAGGATTGGAACCAGATGATCTTTAAGGTCACTTCCAACCCAAACCATTTTGGGATTATATGAAACCCCCTACCACAGCCAGAGCTAAACTCTCAATTTCTGTCTTCTCCTCGCTTTTCTCCCCG
The DNA here is from genome assembly GCA_008694505.1 of Cyanoderma ruficeps. Classification (NCBI taxonomy): domain Eukaryota; kingdom Metazoa; phylum Chordata; class Aves; order Passeriformes; family Timaliidae; genus Cyanoderma; species Cyanoderma ruficeps. The sequence goes on along the minus strand of VZDJ01000219.1, from coordinate 2,208,358 downwards.
GCTGCAGCCGGACCGGGCCGGGGCAGAGGGAGCATTGGGCTCCTGTGTCCCGCACACCTTTGTGTGGAGGGAGGTTCAGTCTGCAAAGAGCCCGAGCCTTGTGCAAGTGCTGCACTAGAGACGAACGTCCCCGGAGTGAAACCATCCCATAGTGTGGATGCCGCCTGTCCAGCTGAGTGTTAAACTCAGCTTTAATGGGTTTGGGGGCCATGCACTGTGTTTGTAGCTGTATATAGCTCCAGCAGTGGCATCCTCCTTATTTGCTGCTTTAGTAAATACCGGATGTCATAACAAAACTTGTAACTGTGTTGCAGGGTCAGCGAGTGGTGCGGCTCTGCTCTGGCAGGCTCAGCTCCCTGCTGACCCTTCTGGCCGAGGAGGGTCACTGGGTACCTCTGGGCAGTCATCTGGGTAAGAAGAGGTTTCTCAGTGTGACCCAGCAGAGCGTGTGGGTGTTTGGCTAATTCCGCGAGCTGCTTTGAGACCTTCAGACCAGGTGAAACCCTCCAGGTGGAACTGCAGGTCCCTGCCCTGCAGGCACCACGGCTGTGTGCCTGGGCAAGGTCTGAGGGGAGGCAGGGGCTGGACACCTGGGCAGTGGGGAAGGGCCGTGATTTCCCTGCCCAGGTGTCCCTGCTTAGCTGATGGCTGTCTCTGGGGCAGCTGAGGGAGGCACAGCTAACTGGGCACAGGTGTTGGCACTTTCCAGCTCTCCAGCCCCCAACCTGGGCCTCCCTGGGGCTGCTCTGTGCAGCCCAAATGCCTCTGGGTCACCATCAGAGCTGGAGCTACACCAGGGTGCTGTGAGGCTCCAGAAATGCAGTGCTGTCTGCTGGTTTTCTGTGGATGTTATTTCAATACTGTAAGTGAGAAAAATGCTTGTCTTTTGTGTTGGGTGGCTTATGCAGGGCTAAAACTTTCCTCCTACTATTTTTATGGTACGTGTTTGTTTTATCTTGTGGATTTCAAGCATCAGCAGGTGTTGAAAGTATTTAAATAACATGCTTTCATTTTTCTTAAAGGACCTCTTGATAAGCATAAAGAAATATTTCCATTCTGGTGAATACCAGAAGATGTGTTGGAACTACTTAAGCCTTGGATCAGATATTACTTATGATGTTACAATGAATTTGGCTAATTCTTAACACATTGAGAAGCATTTTGAAAATGAAATTCACAGTACTATGTGCTTCTTCACATTTTGTTTCTTTGTCAAGAACATGTATTGGTTGATGACAATTAATAATCTGTGATTTTGGCTGACAGCAAACCTGTTAGTTGAAACAAAAACTAGGTGCTATAGCAGAGATAAGGGCAACAGAATGCTGATATTCTGTTTTATGATTTATGCTTTGTCTGGCTTCACTCTCATATCCTTTATGCTAAAAATCCCCAAAACAGCAGCAGCATGGTATTGCTTTACATTATTATAGTTACTTTGAAACCTTAATCAGCAGAAAAATCTATAATGAATGAGGTTATATAAAATTTCATCAGGGATCCAAGTGTTTCTCCACTGAGTTCAACAAGAACACTTGAAATGGAGAAATATGGAGAGGAAAAAAAACCAAACAGAAGGTTCAGGGAAAGAGGAAATGGAGGTTATTAGACGATCTGAACACTATAAGATTGTCTGTCTGCTTTGTTGTTTGGGCTTGTTGTTGTGTGTTTGTGATTGTTGTGGGTTTTTTTGGTTTGGATTTTTCTAAAGAGTTGTGCCCCTTAACTGTTGTGCTTTTGGCGTGCATTTAGGTGAGCACTTTGTGGTACATGGTGACTGTCCTTTGTCTAGTGTAGTTAATATCTATTCCTGGCAGCTTCCAGAGGGTTGTTTTTTAGGCATTCAGTACCTGAAGTTGTACCATTTTATCCCAGATCTCATAAGTAAGGATGAGGTAATTGTAAAAGAGCGTTGGCTGGTAAGCAAAGTCTTGAATTGCGTCCGTGATTGTCACAGGAGAGAGCACGTCAAAAATGACAATGCCTGTAATAAACTGGCTGGGTGAAAAATAGTAAAAGCAAAAATAGTTCTCTCTTCTTTTTTTTTTTTTTGTGTTAATTACTTTTTCACTTTGTCAGAAACTGTTTGTGGGAAAGCTTTTGCTTTAATGAGTCTGCCTTCATAAAGTTGAAGAACATTTCAAATAACAGCCAGATAGTTCTGAACAGCCCATGCATTTAGTCAGCTGTATGAAAGATGTGGCACAGTCTCAATTGAGTTTCCATGGAATCAAAATATGTATATTCTAAAGAAAAAAAAATCTAGGGGGAAAAAAAGAAGAATGTTATTATTAAATTGTGATCATGCTTAAATACAGTTTATTAATTATTATCAATATTTTTAAGAGAATGAAAATATGTAAAAAGCCATATCTTGCTATTTATAATCTGAACTGGTTGCATTTCAGAACTGTGAAGCAGTTATCATAAAACCAGGCCTAAAACGTGCATTTAAAGATTTTTTTTTAACATTTTAATCATCTGTAATGTAATGTCACTTTTTATAGCATTTTTAATACGCATATGCTTTTTTGAACATTTCTGTCAATTTTTAACAATTTACTTAAAATACTGTATCTTAAAGTTCTCAAGAGTCAGTCACGTCAGACTCTTGCTGTTCTCAACATTCTAATCAGCACTTCACGTTTGCCAATTTTATTTTCTTCTTCTTTGGCTTCGGTGTGCACTTTGTTAGTGCAATGACAGGGATAAAGGCAGCAACAGCTGCTGTGGTTCATACCACAGGTTCACCAAAACCAGTGTCCTGCATCTGAGGAGAGCTGAGGAAACGCCAAATTAAGGGTGTTTTTTATGCCATGCCAACACTTGGTGGTGGTGGTGGAATTTTCCTTCATGTGCTCTACCAAAACAGATGGGGGGAGAGAACCAACCTTTCCTGAACCTGCCTCCCCCCTTTTCTGATCAACTCCCTGGCTTGAGTCACAGTCTGGATGCAGCATGAAAGTGTTTAATAAAAGAAGCTCTTGACTCATGTGGTGAGTGGGACTGTGCGTGTGGGGATCATGCAGTGGTTTTTGTACCCTGTTGTTCTGGCACTGCTGCCTTAGCAGTCCTGCACTGTTCCTGCTCATCACAGCTCGGGGATACCTGTGCAGGAGTGGAAGTCTTCCAGGCTCTCAAGGGGTCTTGGAGCTGTAAACTCAGAGGGCTTGACAATTTTGGTTTATAAGATAAGTGGGATTTTAAGTGTTATGTTATGGTAGATGAGTCCTCTTGATTGTTACATGAAATAACTTGAAGCAGTTAATGAATTGTCAGGTGTTATTAATAGGGTGTAGACATGATCCTGTAAGACCTCTGTGCTAAAAATATAGTGCAAAAAGTGGAGTTCTGGTACAAAAATTGTGGGTCAGAACACAAGTAAACAGGAGCAAGTTTTAAAAATGCAGGATCTTTGTTGCTGTTTTTCAGTTTCTCTGTGGTGTCCTGTATTAGAGATAGCCATGTTTCTGTTTTCATCTCATAACTTTACTCTGAAAATAAAAAGTTATTAATTTCCCAGCCTCCATTTTTTGGTCATCTCTTGCAGTTTTTTGGCATCCTTGGCTCATGGCACAGATAAAACTTGGCTCCAGCAAGGCAGCAGGTCTTTGGATCCTGACATAAAAGCAAACAATTTTAAAAGGTTTATAGATTTGGTTCTGTGCTTCCACATTATCAAGGAAAAGTGCTTGTGTCAAGATCAGCTCACAAAAAAAGAAGAGTTTTTTGATTACCCTGGTTGTTAGGCAGTGACAGCAGTGGCCTTTTAATTTGTTGACATCCTTCTGCTTTTTGCCATCTGTATCATAGGTGTAGCAAAGCAGTGTCTGTAGAGGCTGGAATTGAATTCACAGCAGAAATAATCTCAGAATAGAAGTCAGCCTGAATATAGGTCAAGTTAGTGTACAGGAAACCAACACATCTTCAAAGCTGTGGCTCAGAGAATGCTCCAGGGTATACTTAAGGCATGAATGTTGCATATTAATTCAGGGGACTGGGCAGTAAAACCAGCCTTTGTTCAGTTTCTACGTGTGTTGCCCTGTACTCTGACATAAATTGTGCACTCAGTGAAGCTGTGTGCTCTGTCGTCTCGGCGTAGATTTGTATTTCATGTCGAGAACTTAAATTACCTAGTTGTGAAGAAAATGCTTTAGGAGCCTCACGGTGCTCTCCTGGAAGCCAGCCTTTGTCTTTGCAAGCAGAACGTGCCTGCAGAGCATGGAGGAGCTCTCAGCCCGTGGCAGGAAGAAATCAGGCACATCTGAACCTTGTAGGTAAATTATTCTTTCCATCCCTGATGTTAATTGAGACACAGGAGGTTCACGTGAACTGGCTGCTGTTTAGGCACAGATGAAAGTAATTGGTTTACTGCTGGTTTAAAAAATTTAAATCTTCTAGGGAGATACTTCAGGAGTTGTTTGAGGTACTGAGGAGACTCGAAGGCTTTAGCATGTGACTGTAACTGGAGAAAAAATTCTAACTGGAAATGTATGAAGCAGACAACAAGCTGGTCCACAGAAATCTGACTCTTGAAATGTTTCTGTGTGTATTGAAATGTCTATTCCTCTATGGTTTTACAAATAAATACAAGGGTGGGGCGGAATTACATGTCCTTTGAAAATTTTGTACCCAAATAGTCAAGAACATACTGATTATCTCCTATTTTAGTACTTTAGCAGAATTTATAGAAGTACTGATTTCCATTCATTCATGAAATGATTGGTTTCAAAACATATTAAGACTTATTTTTATGGAATAGAGAAAACTAGAAATTAACTATGTAAATAAAATAATAACTTAGGTATTAGTTATTATCACTTACTGAGTTGACAATGATAGGAATCAAAGATTATCTTCAGTGGCCATTAAGAAATCTGCATGAGTCATTCCAAGCTGCTTTTGCTGGGGTTTTCTTTTTGTTTCCTTCTCAGAACACTTGGCTGTCCCTTCTATCGTGTAACACAGGCAGTTGTAGATCAATTTGTTCAACCATGCATATAGTGAGTAAGGTTGTACTGTTTGGACCAAATGGAGGTCATAAACAGTTTTAATTTATAATGATGCTATCACATGTATTCTGTTTTGCTCAAAAAGCAGCATTTAAGTGGTTTTATTATTCATACCAGCAATAGCATCACAGTTTTCCTTCACCCTGCCAGGATGTTGTAGCTCAGGCTTGTGCAAGGTCTTTATTTTGTGCCTCTCACCAGTAAAATGATGTCTGATCCTGATGCTTCTTTTACCACACCAACTGCATTTCTCATTGTAAATTGGGTGCTGGGAAGTTAAGTATAGGCAATATAAGACACAGGGGGTTTTCTTGTATGCTCTGCCCCCCTTCTAGCCCTTGTGCTCCTCCTGTATTCCCTCTGAGCAGTGAACAGATCTATTCTAGGGAATGGAGGCTGGGGAGAGATGAAGAGCCTTATAACTGTGCCCTTATAATTTTATAGTGCTTGTGGTGTTAGAGATCCAAAGGTATTATTGAAACAGGGCTTTGGGAGAAGAAGGTGGTACGTTTTATTAAACCAACAGATGTAACTGGAAAAAAAAAAACGCAGATGCTCTCAGAGACAGTCTGTCTTCAGGTCTGAAACAGAAGAAACAAAACCAAAAGGCTGGAAAAATTATTTTTGGGTTCATGTCACCCAACTAGGTAACTGGCAAAGAAAGTCTTTGCTAGATGTACAATACAGAAGGGTATTGCTAAGAGAAAGTGGTCATTGGCCCTTCTGCATAGCCAGAGCCTTTCCTTCAACTCCAGAGGACTTGCAGTCAATGAGTGTTTCTGGCCAGTGGTCCCTGTGAGAGGTGTGAGTGCTTTCATAGTCATTTGCCACTTTATTTCCCCATCCCGTGCTGTGGGATGCTCCATATTCTCAAAGACCCTGTGTTCTCCTGAGAGAGGGTTGTAGGGGATGGGGCTGGATTCAGCAGCACTGAAACAACACGGTGTGGTTGGTGAATGTTCTAAAATTGTTCTGTTACTCCAGGACTGGGAGGTCACTGAGGATGTGTTTGCGTGTGGACTAAAACACGCAGGAGAACAATCCAGATTTCTAGCAGAGTAGACAAGTATGATATCAAGAGGTTTTCTGTGATTAAACTTAAACTTGGCTTCCTCAGGTAAGATTGAGGGGAAAGCTCTGGTTTAGTTATTTTCTCTGCAATGGTGAAAGTGTTAGAAAAGGGCTGGAAATCAGCTATTTATATCTCTGCACGAAATGGCATTGCTAGTAGGTTTCTGTGTGTAGTTATTTTGTAATGTTCACTGCTGTGGTGCTGGTGTGCTCCTGGAGTACTGCTTGAGGAAGCTGAAGTGGAAGCACATTTACCAGCAGTAAAATACAGTTTTCTCATTCGTGTTCGTCAAAGCTTCGCCGGTCTTATGGAAATGTGGCTGATTTATAGAGTAGCTTCCATAGGAGAATGACTTGCCTTGCTCACTGGAGCTCTAAGGAGTCAAGCAGTTCAGTGTCCAAACACTTCTAGTTCAAACACAAGGTCAGTTCTTGTAGAAAACAATTTATTTTCTTCAATGTATAAGCTCACGCTTGGTTTTAGCCACACAGTCTTGTCTTTCATGAAAACAAACAAGCTGCATGCATGTTTTCAAGTGTTTTGTTGACCTTGGATGCAAATGCAGACGTTTGATTCCGTTGTGAATTTGTAGCTAGGCCTGTGAGAATGAATAAATACTTCTAGAAGTATGTATGCATATAAATACTTCCAGAAGTGTGTCTTTGCATTTCCCGAAAGTTGTTGTCATGGATATAATCTAGTACAATGTAAGAGAAGTGCAAACTTCTTATCAAGACTTGCATGAGACAAGCAATTTACCAGTAAGGGTGAGGAAATACACAGTGAATGGGAAACAGGAAAGATCTTTCCCCTAATTGTTCCTGTTTCTCATTTTAAGTGTGCACAGGCTGAGAAGCTTCTTACAGCACTTGGGACTTATTTTTGTTTGTTTTCTTTTCAAAAGGTAGTGAGGCAGTTCCTTCAGAGTACATACTAATAATACTCTGGGAAAAAAAATGTAATAACCAAACTCATGGATCTCTATTTCCCCCTCATCTTTCTGTCCCCCTGAAATTTCCAATGGTGTTTATTTCCATAAAACAGGAGGCCTTTAAAACAGTGTAAGGGATCCATTGGACTCCTTAGAGCAGCAGAGCATGAAGGAATTCTTGATCCATTACACAAACTGCTCCTGTGTTCAGTCAGCTAATGGTGCATTGATACAAATACAGAGAGATTTAAAAGCCCATTGTTCTCATTAATATTTTTGTCTTTATGGTAACTTTAGGTTCACATGATAAAGGCTGCTTAAGGAGCTTAGTGAGACTCTGATTTTCGTGGATCCATATTTAAGTCAGTGGATTCCCAGTCCCCAGGGGACAAAAAGTAAGAGGTGAAATGCTGAAGCAATCATAAATTTATCAATAGGTTGGGGTTTGCAAGTTTAAAGAGTTGTTTGCGAGTGTTGCTATACAGACATGAAAATTGGATTCCATCTGTCCAGAGCTTACTGTGATTGTTTTTGGTGAGATTTTGGAGGCAAACATTTGTAGAAAAACATCAATTCTTACAAGTTTTGTGGTATGGTAATGATATAGAATTAACTGGGGTTGAAACTGACCCCTGATTCCCTGATAATCATTTGTGAACTCATCTTTATAATCTCCTCTCTAGAACTGGAAAACCCTTACATAAGAGGACACCAAGTTACGGTGTTGAAAGCTGTTACGTTGTTGAAGCTGTTGAAATATTCTTTCAGGCTACCTGAGTACCCTCAGACCCAGATGCCAGAATACAGCACGGTGTGACTTGCATGAGCTACCACAGCACTGTTCTGCACAGCCCAGAGTTAGATCCGAGATTTCCAACATCTGAAGTTACTGATACTGTCTTTCCTTTTCCCTAATGCAGTTGAGGTAGTAGGATCTGATGGCCCAAATAGGGTGCTGCAGCAAAGAAAATATCTCTTTTCCAAGGTTTGTTCCTGTTGCAGGTTGGCTCCAGGTAAATCCGAGTGTGGTTGTGGGCTTGTGTCAGTTCTGCAGACGAGAACCTTGTGTGCTTTGGGCCAGCTGACCCGTTGGCATAAAGCCCATCTGCCTTGACCATGTAAAGGGAGAAGGAATGAACAAGGCAAATGACAGAAGCTGCCCTGGTGTTACATGTTGTAGTTAGGCAAAAAAACCTCTGACCAACCGGAGACCCCAACAATCCACACACATCCCACCCACATCTTGCATGAAAATGAACCCCACTTGTATGAGGACTTAATGTGTGGATCTCTTATAGATGGGTAGGAATTCAAAATTAAATTTGAAATTTGAGTTTTAGCTTGTAATTGCTTCTTAAAAACATTGGAAGTATAAATGTATCTCTGATGCATTCCTTTAAAAATCTTAGTTCTGGGTCAGGTTTCTTCTTCTCCTTCCACTTAGAGCAACTTCATCTAGAAATTCCAGGCTAAATAAAATAAAGTGTCTGTAATACCTTTTCTTAAAAACAGATTTATCAGCGCTAATATGTTTTGTTGCTATGATAACTCCGCTATCAACATTAAACATTTGTTCAGTCATTTGTTTATCAGTGGCAGTTTGTTAGTAGTTATAAGTAGAATTCCATCTGCCAGTTAAACTATATGGTAAATTAATGTAGAAATTAGCGGCTCCTGTTTTTTGGGGGGCAGGGGGAGGTGTCTCTCCTAATGAATTTATGGACTTAATTGCACAGAAATGCATCTCCAGAAGATGGTTGGGGGGCATCTCAGGTATGCTGCACACAAGTGTGCCAGCCAGGCGCAAACAGGCACACACTGTGATTATCTCAGTTTTCAAACCTGGAAGAGACAAGAATGTGTTGCTAAATGAGAGAGGCAGTATGTCATGCTCACTGAGATAAAAACAGAAGCTGCCAGACACTTTGGCTTTATTCTGTGAATTCTTTGCTTCAAAACTCTCCTCTTTTATTCCGGCTTATTCTGCCTCCCATCCTCATTCTCCCTCCTTCCTTCGCTGCTGTCGCGATCCCTCTCTCATTGTTCTCTCCCTCTTCCCCGTCTTTGATGCACATACGTTGTCACATTTCATTGACTCTCCCCTCTTCTCTGTTCTTACACTCACGCCTAGTGGTGCTTCAGCCAGAGCTCGCAGCCTCTCCGCCGAGTTTTAGTCATGTGTGAAGCTCAGTTTGATCGAGCGCTCCTTTTCTGCCTTTTCACTCTCGCGAAAGATTAAAAGGTGGCGTCACATCGCTCCCCGGCTTTCTCCCGCAGGAGGGACTTAAAAGGGACAACAAAAACTAATCACTTTCAATAAGCGTTTTCTCGCAAAAAAAAAAAGGGGGACTTGGCTGTGCAATTCGAGGCCGGTGCCGAGGATTGGGAAGGCTGGAGGATGCTTCATACTGCTAACAAGGGAAGGAAGCCTTCAACTGAGGCAGGTAAGAAGTGTCTGAATCCGAATGTTTTATGGAGTGCTCGGTCGGAGCGGGGGATTTTCAGCCTTCTGTAACTGAGGCAGGCAACTGCAGCGAGAGGCAGCATCGATGTTGTATCAGATTCCTTTTGTTTAAGATGTAAAGTCTGTGCCGTAAATGAATTAGAGATGGGGTTCTGAGGACGCTGTATTCACAATGACTGCTTGTTCCCCCCCTCCCCTTTCCTCTGTGTATCAAAATAAATCGAGAGCTAGCTTTTTGTGAAAGCTGGACTTCACTTAAGGTTAAATTCAGTGCTGAAATCTCAGTGTAAGAAAAGCTTTAGAGTCTTCCAGCCCTCGGGGAGCTTGCATTCTGCAATTTGATTGCAACAGCTCAATTAAAAATAATAATTTACTTATTGACTATTTATTGTGTAAGGTAAAATCCAGCATTGAGTTTAGGTCTAGGTGAATATGGTTTGTTTGCCTGGCATTTTGTCAGATGAATAGCTATACCCTTTTAGGCATACTGTAAAACCTATTTCGTGTTTATGTTTTGTAAATTGAGATTAAGTAGCATCCTGAATGAAATACGTGACTAAAACTCATAAAATGCATCTGTGTTTAGTAAAGCAATCACCAAATTAGAATAATGGATTTATGTCAGTTGTCAAATGGAGTTAACTCTGAAAGTGCTGTCCACAAGTGCACTTGGATTACAATAAAGGACTTTCTGTTTAACAGTTATTGAGAGGAGCTAATTTATCAGGCAAAGCCTATGAACTTAAGTCTTGTGATAATATAAAATTCTATAGCCTAAAGGGTTTTGTGGTTTTGGGAAACGTGCCATTTTATTCTCTATAAAAATACATTGAGGTTTTATAGGGATTCCAAAGGCAAAAATAATTTTACTAAGTGCCTTTTATTCACAACTGGAGTATTTAACTATTGGGACGCCTGTTTCTGGTTGTCGCTGGCTTTGGTGCCTTTTTTCTCTCATTGCATTTTACAGTTGCCCTCTGTATCAGCAAACTGACTCAAAATAGGAGGGAGAGATTCTGAGCAGCGGGGATATTCTGAATTTCACTGTCGTACTAAAGAGTGAACAGGCAGTCAAGGATAGTTAGACCATTATTAGGGCTCTGGAAGAAAGCAAATACTGCTGTAGTGATCAGAGTTATTTGTAAAGTGGAGCACTTGCTGGCTGGCTCTGAGCAGAGCTGGGAAAAGCTAACTTCGTAAGCTGTCACAGAGTAAACATCGCTTGGTGGGCAGAATTCCGTGGTGCAGACCTCCAGACGAGCACCTTGCAGAGTGAAATGAACCTGTTTACTCGAGAACTTTGGTGTCTGTGCGAGTTCCCCCCGATGCTGGTGCTGCCTGCAGCCGCCCGAGTGCGCAGTGCCCGTCCCTGGCTCCAGCAGCAGCGCTGTATGTGTGTGCAGGGGCTGCTGGACACAACAGGCACCACAGCTGAGAGGGACCGAGCCCAGGGCAGCTCAGTCTCCCTCGGTGAAGGGGCACTTCAAGCCGTGTTCCTTCTTCCACTGGTATTTAATCACACACTTTCATCCTCACACAAAGACCCAGATTTTTTTTTATTTTTCTTTTTTTTGTTTGTGGGGTTTTTTTGTTTGTTTGGTTTTTTTTTGGGGGGGGTTTTTTGGGTAAATGTTTCACTGTTTTGCTGTGGATATTTTTTACTTTTTTAAACTTAGTTTTACTTCTAACTTGTTTATTTTTTGGCGTTAGAATTGCCACTCCAGCTCTGTTTCACCTTTCAACACGTTTCTACGTGTTCTTCCAAGTTCCTTTTATGCTTCAGTTCTGGTTAAGGACGTGTTGGATCAAACCGAAATTAGGAGTAACTTCTCTGACAAAATGGAAGTCCTGGATGTAATGTGGCACTTTAAATGATGTTTTGTGGCTTCAGTAGAGTATATCTGAGGATAAAAGGTACATGAATTCTGGTAGGAATTAGTCCTGAAGACTTTGGTCCCTGTGATATGGCAGAAAAGTGGAAGGTTGAAGCCGAGCCACCCTGATGTGCTTGAACCCAGAACGCAGGATCTGAACTGCAGAGCATTTATCACTGATTTTGGCATTTGCTAACTCTGCCCTACTGGATGTTAAATGGGTGATTAATAGAAATAGCAGCATTTTACTGATGTTCCAGTAGATGTTGCTGGAGAGCAAAGTTAAGATTACTTCACCTAGAGGAAGAAATGCAGTGAGATTACAAAAACCAAAGAAAAACCTCAAGGCTGTTGATAGTTCCATAATGTGAGATCAGTAATTTTTACATCGTTATTGTAGGTGCTATTCTGCCTGAAAACATGAAGGGACACGTGCTGAAATGAGACACATGTAGATACAACCATTAAGGTTTTTAGTTTTTACTTACCTCTTCAAATTTTATCACTATTATTAACATTGTTTGATCTGTGTTTTCTTAGAGGAAAAGCTGAAAGAATATCCATAGAAGTTAGGGGTTTGGTTTTTTGTTTTTTAAATAGAGCCACAAAATACAGATGTTTAATTATAAATTAAGAAAATAAATGCATGTCACCTCAAAATTAGAGTTCTAGTACAGTGAAGTTGCTTTCCTTTGAGAACAGCAAGAGCTTACCAAATCAACACATAAAAGACAAAAAGAAACCCTCCTAATTTGTACGTTATTTTATTTGTACTTATTTTATCTATTAACAATTGTGAGTTACCATTTTCTTACGTGATTAAATTCTGAGAGAAGCCCTATGATGAGTCTCAGATCAATAAATTGTAAGCACCTAATGGCAATTGTGTGAATAGAGAACTGTGATGTTCTTTGCTAAAACTACTGTTTTAATTAATCTGATAAAATGATAAAGTAGTCCCAAAGGAGTGGAGGATTTTAGTATACAGGCACTAACTGATGCAATTTCAGGCAACCACTGACCTCTATCTGTGGGAATATTTATTTTTGGAGATGATCATCAACCGTAACTGATTTCAAATTCAAAACCCTAATGTGTGTTGTGTTTCTTTAATCCTAGCATTTCAGGTAAAGCAGGATAAACATGCAAAACTTGGGCTAGTCATGCTGAAAATGTGATCTCTCTGTGTGCAGCTGGTTTGTACCTATTTGCACCTTAAATAAAAAAGAAAAAAATTACTTGAAGACCTTTTAGAGAAGAGATTTCAGGTTTTGAAATTAAAATTACTATGTTTGAATTTTATAATACATTGGAGCATTCTTTTATTTTCTTTGCTACTTGATGTGTAAGAAAACTCCAACTTCTGCTTATAATTGGGAAAAAATGCAGATAGAAAAATGTGTGGCAGTTCTCTGTAGAGAGAAAACTCTAGAGTCTTCTCTCATTGTTATTAGCATTGTAGGCTATTTATTTATTGTGGCTTAGATTTAGTATTTCTATGGGTTTTTGCAGATGCATGTGCCAAAATGTCTTTAATCTGACAAACTTTAGGTTGTTTGGGGTTTTTTTCTTGTTGTCTATTTGATTTGGGGTTTTTTTTCCCCATATAGGTTTGCTATTGCTAGTAGGAATTTCCTTGATGTTCTGCTGCTTTAATTTATTGCTCAATTTGTGCACGCACACAACTGTGTACATGCTAAGGTAATTCCTTAACCTTCAGAAAACTGTCTGTGTACTTGATATGCAGAGGAAGTGAAATCTTTCTGCATTTCACGAGCATAGCTTAGGCAATGTAAGGCAATATATATTTATTGAATGGGTGTGTAGGTTTTGTTTTCAAACTTGGTAGTTGCTACTGTTCTAGAGACCATTAGCCACAGCCACTGAATGTTGTGTGTCTCAGTTGGCCACGGCCATTGAACGTTGTATGTCTCAGTTGGCCACGGCCACTGAATGTTGTGTGTCTCAGTTGGCCACGGCCATTGAATGTTGTGTGTCTCAGTTGGCCATGGCCAAAAAGTTCACGAGCACTTTTACATTTTTGAAATTCTGTCATTCAGAAAAGTAAGCCTGACTGTTTGCAGTGAGAACATCACCAGAATTATGTTCTCATACCTTCCTCACTCTCAGACTTGTCAATTCAATGAAATGGTACATAATTTAGTTTAAAAGATTGTAGTATGTCACCAGTTTCTAAAGAGAATTCCCTGTTGAAAACATTGGCAAATTCAGTTTAAAGGCTTATGACACAATATAGCCCTAAGGAATAAACTTTTATCTTCGTATTTCTCAGTTCTCAAAGTCATGAAGAGAAAAGCAAGCGCCCTTGTGTACTGGAATTTTATTTAGGACAACACTCCTGAAAGCTCAGAACAGGGTCAGTAACTCTGGCCACAGTTGAGTTTAGTGCCATATTTTTCAGTAGCAGCCACGGTGTATTGCTAGATTTGTCTCTGGGTGCTTATTTATGTAAAAACAACAACAAAAATCTGAATCCACATATTTAAATTTAAGCCCATTAGAAATTTAAAAATACTTACCTAGTCTCACATTATTGCAAGTGAGGAGGAATATATGTCGAGGAGTCTGCAGTAAGTTATTGAAATATAAAGCTGGGATGTGTACATAGGAAAATGTACTGCACATAATAGTAATTTAATGAGTTATTTGTGAGGCTTGCATCTGTATCAGAGACTGTGATAGTACCATTAAAACAGGTAAATAAAAATGTGAAAAAAAGTAATTTTAAAAACTAGGAATAGGATTTGGCAATGAAGTCATCTTAAGAATGTTCTAAAGGAGGACGTGGTTGTATATATTTTCCTCATTAATGATGCAATAACTCAAAGTATGGGATGTAAGTTCTTTTAGCTGTACTGTGTAGAATGTATTTAGCTAGCACAGTTCTTACTCTATGCATGCAATTTTTGAAGATATGGAGCTCAGTTGCTATCTATAGCTTATATTGATTTAATAAAATTCAACCTGTAGCTCGTAGCTGATTCCAAATCAAATAACATTTGTATTCTTGTTATCACACGAAATATGATTTTAACATGGTAAAACACTGCATTAGAGAGCTTTATCCCCCTCCCCTCAAAATTAAACTATTTTTTAAAAGCAAAAAAGCCGTTTAGAGAAAGCTTTTTTTGAAGCAGGACGTTTTCAGATTACTCTCCTAAACTTACCATTGTCTGTGAGGTTTCAGGAATAAAAGCACATGAAAGTGTCTTGTATGTGGGCCTTCTCTATAAAACATTGGAAGTGTTAGAAAACCCAGTATATGTTTTCCAGGAATTCTGTTATGGAACTGAATACTGAATATTTTCAGTTGGAGACTGTGCCTTTGAAATGTCCCCTGTTAATTTTGTATCTATTTGTGGTAGTGCCTCTTGTTCTACTTGACCACACAGTACCAGGAGCCCAGTAATGGCTCTTAACGATGTCAGCTATCCTAACATTGTTAGGGAAGAACACAGTCTCTTCTGTTCCCCTCATTTCTCTTTGTTACTGGATTAATGTCTATTTTGAATAGATTTTAGTTGACAAATTCAACTCCTTCAGTCCTTTCTGTTTGGTCTAAATGTCAAACCCAACACGGGCTTTTGTCGAGGTGTTTTTCCCTGGCAGCAGAATGGAGACAAGGAATCTGCTGCAAGATGTTATGGTGTGGTGGGGGAACAAGTGTTGTACTGAGCTGGAGGAGACTGGTCTCCTCTCCCCACGTACAATAATGTCTATTTTTCAGTAACTCAGTATGTCTGACCTGTAGCACTCCCTCCCCAGCAGATATTAATGCTAAATGAAACCTGGTTTATCTCAGGTTTTATATTGATATTCATAGTGGTAGCCTAATTCTGTACATAACTGATAAGGCGTGGTGTGTTTGTGTTGGAAGGAAACAAAGAGAAGAGGGGGAAAAGAACAGCAAGAGATTTCTGCAGGAAAGAAAATGTTTCTGAGAACTGTGTGGGATTAAAGTCAAAACTGTAACATCAGATACTGAATGCAGATTTCTGTTAAAGTCAACCTATTGTACTATTGCTCTGGCATGTGTGCATGGGCATAAATAATGTATATGTGCTATACATATATACATGCAGTCTCTAGAGGTCAGTAGAATGTAAGGAATGGACAGATGTTCAGGTTTCTAATATGAGACTTTGAGATGCAGCATATCAGTTGTTGCAACCTAGAAAAGATGAATATGTTTCTAATGAAATTTGGAAATGAAGTAATTAATCAGAGTTAACAAAGAGCTGAATGGAGGAGAATTGTGTCTGTCGTGTTGCGGAAATGAGTGTAAATTATTTGTTTTGGGCAAATTCCTGATAAAAGCTCATTTGCGTTCTGAGAAACTTGACAGAGATCCAAACCATGATTATTGTATTATAGCTCATTACATTGCAGCTCCTTGCTACCTTTGCTGAGAGGATCTTGTAGAATGACTGAAATAAAATTTGAAATGGTGTTTAGAGACAGCACGTGTCAAATGCAAAGCAGATCAGGGCTCCAGCGTGGGCAACATATTTTCTCTTCATGTTTACCCTGCTAGCCATGGCCTCCCTTAAGAAATTAATTGTTTTATCCTTGTTCACCACCTTCTAATGTGAAATCTTCTGAACTATCTGATCACTTCTGGTTAAAGGTTCTGTTTTCTTTTTAAAAGCTGTTTTCACACAATCACAGAATCATTTAAGCTGCAGAAGACCTCTAAGATCGAGTCCAACCCATGACTGATCTCCACCCTGCCAACCAGCCTAGAGCACAGAGCTGTTTCCTGAACAGCTCCAGGGATGGGGACTGCTCCCCCTCCCTGGGCAGCCCGTTCCAATGACTGACAGCCCTTTTTGTGAGAAAATTCTTCTTGATGTCCACCCTAAACCTCCCCCAATGCAGCTTGAGACCATTTCTCCTTGTCCTGTTGATGGTTCCCTGGGAACAGACCCTGATCCCCCTGGTGTCCCCTCCTGTCAGGGAGCTGTGCAGAGCCAGAGGGTCCCCCCTGAGCCTCCTTTCCTCCAGGATGAACAGCCCCGGCTCCCTCACATGGCTGACTCTCCAGTTCCTTCTGCAGCTCCATTTCCTTCTCTGGACGTGCTCCAGCACTACATTTTCCAGACTCAACAGAAATCCTGACTGCAGAGTCAGGCTGAGTCACAATGACACATATGTATTGTTGTATTGTAAACAATGTGGTTAGATTAAAGTGGAGTTAGATGTTAAATTTATAGATTTGTCTATATAAAGAACCTTAGAAATGAATGGTTCATATGCTGTTTCTCTCCCTAAACAGGCTTTTTGGGTGGTATTTGACATCTTTCTTCTGTTTGTGTTGTAGTTCTGCTTTGCAGTATAAAATATTGATAGGACAATTCCTGTCATAGAATTAGTTAGATCGTCAATTCCCTTTTTACTTGCCTTCTGGTTATTTTTGTTAGTTTGCCTGGAAGCTATGCTTCAAAAATCTCCATGATCTCCCAAGATATTCTGGAAAGCATCTTTCAAAATAGTTTACAAAACTTGTTTTAATAGTGAGCTAAACAGAGTCAATTACTCTGCAGGAGTAATTGCAGGAATCACTCTGGTTTCCTTTTCCCACTGCTCTTTGAGTGTATTGAAAACGTACTTAAAGCTTTAGATATGACAAAATGAAGTTGTGGAAGTGGATTGCAAACTTCAGTGTACCTACTTTTGGAGAAACAGGAAAACTACCAGCTCAGTTTGTATTAAATTTATGCTTTTAACATAACATTGTGGTAGTAATAAAAGATGTACTTGGATTCATTATTAATATATCATGTTAAATAGTGAATGTACATTGATGTTAATGAAGTCTAATAGTTCTCCACATACACAGCACATGAAACTTTGAAGATCAGCCTGGTTCTGGTGTGTGAAGTTGCAATATCTGATTATATGAAAACATCACCTCTGAGATGGTGAAGAACTGGCTTCCTCAATATGAAATGATGGCAGGGCTTTGGGTTTAGTTGTTTTATGATGATGTATTTTATTTTGCTTTCCTGTTGTTTGTGTGATTAGGCACAAAATAATTATATTGTAACAGCAGTGGTCTGTATTTTTGAGATACAGTGGCTCTTACCTACCTGACTGAGAACTGTGTTAATATTTGTGAAGACAAAACTGAGTTTCAGAATTATAATATCTAAAAAACATCTGTTTTCATCAGGATTTTTCACTCCCTTTACGACGTGTAAGCAAAAGAATAGTGAAAAGGTGTGGATTAGATCCAGCAGTGCTAATGGTGGCGGTGTATCTTTGGTTTCAGGAAATGTGAGGAGTGGATTGTTCTTTATATCCCCAGTCAGTTACATAAGGGGATGGGGAATGACTGGATACAGCAAAAATAGAGATAAGATGGAGTTTTTTTAAAAGGACATTCGCCTTTCAAAAATATATAAACCAGTGTTTTTAAAGAATAATGAACAGCAGGCAGAGTTAGCTTGCATTGTACACCCTATGTTTCAAGGCATGCCATTAGAGAATGGTGGATTCTTTTCAGTCTACAGCCTAGTAGGCAACCCGGTTGTAGGTAATCATAATATTAAAGAATTGTCTATGCAATTATCTTTGATTGTGGAAACCTTGACTTCATTGCTCAGTTGGTCCCATAGTTCTTTGTTGAGTATTTTATTTCTTTGTGAGAAGAGTTGTATGCTTAGAAAACATGACAAAAGTTCTTGGCTTCCACAACAAACACCACAGAACTCTGAAATATGTGCAAACTTGAGTAACCATGAGATCTGGATATAGAGAAATATGAAATGACAGTAATAACCAGTATCACTGTGAAATTACAAATTATTTCAATTTAAGTGATTTCATTTTTCTACACACATTTTTAAAGTCTGTCACCATAAGCTGTTGACTTCATCTTGAATGCATTCTGCAGTCTTGACAGTTGAGGATTTGTTAATACTAAAGCAGTAATTGTTGGCTTTGAAGAGGGATCCAGCATCTTCAGCAGGAGCTTATTAAACTGTAAAATATGGATTGCCTTTACCCTAATGGCCTCTGAATCCTATTACCATCCCATTAGAGAGTGTGGGATTTTAGTAATTCTGTTGTTGTTTTCAGTGGGCAGCAAGTACAATGGGGAAGGGCAGGGGTTAATACAATTCATCTCCTCTAATAGTGTAACAGTGAGTCCTTTATCATTCCATGGGAGTCTTTTCCTTCCTGCAGGGAGAGTGTCTGCAGCCAGAACTAGTGCCACACACCCAAAAAACCCACCAAAACCCCTTGAGATTTCCTTTATTAGCTCCACTTTGTAAACACAATAGAAGTGAGCTGATAAATAAGTGCCAAGTAGGGTATGGTCTAGGGGAGTTTTCAATTGTTATCATTGTGCCAAGAGGTATATTGAAAAACCTCTTCAGACAAGATCATTGTGGTTTTAAATATTTAATTGCATCAATGCCATAATATTCTGAGTGGTTCCCAAAAATACGAAAGCACCTTATTCCTTCTCCCATAAATTTAGTGTGAAAATCTAAACAAAATGTGAAGCAAACAAGGAGAAAACAAGTGGTGAAAGGAGTAAGAGTGAAACTTTTGTACATGAAATGATGGTTGCTTATTTTGATGTGTGGAAGCTACCTCCAATGATAGTAAGTCTTACTTGAGGAATAATTTCTTTAAAGTTACACCAGAAAGGAAAGTGCAGCATTAGTCATTAAGAGGGAGTAGAAGGAGTCGGGTACAGGGGATTTGTCTGCCTTCAGTTGTGCAGGAGGCCAATGTGTAACTTTTTCAGCACCAGGTATGATTTTTTCCCCCCCAGGTGTTCTATTGAGATTGATTTGACAGCTAAATTCCAAATGCTAGAGGCAACTTGCTTCTGACTTAAGAACAGGATCAAAAAGGGGAAGATTTCAAACAGATATTGCAGGATGAGCTGAGAGGGACTTGTCGGGGTAACTTTTCAGATAAATCATATCTGATATACTGGTGTGCATACCCTACTGAGTGGGGGTTAGTTTGATTCATGAGATGCTTCTAGCTAATAATTTTCTCTTCAAATAGAGATAAAATGGATTGTTAGTCAGGGCAGTTACTTTATTTATTTTTTTTTAAGAAATTAGAAGATGTTTGTATGGGTTGGAGACTAGTTATGTAGTTTTCCTTTGTTTTCTTCAGTGTTTGTATTTAGTTCAGCTGTAGGATTGCCTATAAATACAACACTTGGCTTTATTATGAGTAACAAGGATCTTGTGTGCGAACAGTGAGAAGTGCTAGAGCAGAATCTGACAGAAGGGAGAGATGGGCAACTACTGCTTAAAACATAATGAGTAAAGGTCAGATGAGCAGCTTTTTATGTCCTACCTGTATTTATTTATGCCTTTTGCACGTTGGCAACAGAGCCCAAGAAAGCAAAAGAGAGATATCTTTACAGAAGCAGGATCTTTGGGATCAAGTGTTCTGCTAAAACTCATCAGTTCCTCTTTGCAGTCTTACCTTGTCAAGTTTGTGGGTCCTCACAATTGTCCTCACACACTTGCTCATGTGTGGCCAGTTCTGTTTTCTGACACTGGTGATGCTGGGTCTTGGAGAGAATTGGTTGGTTCCCTCCCGGTCTTCCTGCATTCATTCCTTCCCAAAATGGAACATCACAATTGCTCCCCCTTCCCATGAGTGCCAGAAGGAGAGAGCCGGAATTCATCTGCTGTGGGAGTTGCCCATGGATAATCTGCTCTCATAAACTGGGAAATCAGAGACCAGTAACCCAGTTTCTTTCCTGTGGAATAGAGAGGTTCTCTTTTATAGGCAGTGAAATTTAAATGCCTTGCAGTCTGCTGTACAAGTAGGTCAGTGTTACAGCTGGAACCAAGTCAACTGATTTGTCAGAAAGCTATTTTCCCTCCTGAAAGCACCCTCTTCTTGACCTGCGTTGGGTAGAGTCCATGTGGGTCAGTCTAGTTCTGTTAAGTGCTGAACAAGTCTGTGGGAAGGTAGGATCTGCTTCCTTGAGTTAATAATCTAATTATAGCCTTACTTACAGAACTCTGTAGTATCTAAATATTTTAAGGGTTTTCTTCTTGTTTATGAACAAACTTAAACAAGATTCTAGTAGAAGAAATGTGCTTACTTTAGAAAATAGCTTTGTTCTACAAAAGATCAGAGTGAATCTTTGTTCTAATCAGTAGGTCCTAGGTGATAACAATAAAAGGAGGGCAGATACATTGCTTTTTTAAATTTAGGTTTTATTTAGGCTAAAGCCTTTCAGAACACAGTAAATCAAAAAATCAGAAACTAACTGTACTGGTGTGAATCCTAATTAACTTGCAGACTCTGTATGAAAATGATGGCAATCAATAAACAAGGTTTGACAATAAAGGTGTTCTAAAAAAAATCATTTCAATCACAAAATTGTAACCGAGGGCAGTGTTTCAGTACTTCTGCTCACACTTTTGTGTGGATGAGGGAAATGTGCATCGTGGCCACCAGAGCAGGAGAGTTTGACTGCCTTGTTCCAGGTGCAGAGCACAGTGTGTGCTGGAGTGAGCCAGGAGCAGCTGAAAAGCTCATTTTGTCCAGGGCTGTAATGTCCAGTAGTGACATGGGTTATCTCCCTGCTGCTGCCTTCAGCCTGGTTCCGTTTGGTTCGTGCTGTTTTGTGTCTCCAGCAGGGTGGTGCAGCCACTCTGGTCACTTGAGATGTCTCAGTAGACTTGTGTGGTTTGCTTCCTGTACAACCAAGTTTTAATTTGAAAACCTTATTGTATATTGGATTATGTTTCGTAGTGCTACAGCTTGTTAGGAATATAGTTAGTAGAAGGCCTTTTTTTACAGAAGGCCTCTCGTTGCAAATTTTGTTTCAAACCTACACTGTCATATTTTGTTTATATGCTTTTAAAGTGTTGACTTAAATGTGCTGGGAAATGCTGGCATGGAATTATGGATTTTGGGGGTTGTTTTTCAAGTATAAGTTTTACTTTGATTTAACTACGTTGTAATTAAACTATATAAAGAAACTCAAATTTTAAAACAATTAAGTGTATTTTAGTTTGCTTTTTCTACATCTAAAAGCTGAGCTTGCACTGTAAGTACTAAAATTAATCTGCCATCAAAATCTTATTGTTTAAACATTTGACATATGCCAGAGAGGTGGAGAGGGGAAACAACAAACAAATAAGACATTTGTGCCAAGGAGCTGCATTTTAAATTAGCAAACATTGGTGTCTCATCCCAAATAAGAGAGCAGAATCTAATAAAGCATGCAGTATTTTCATTTTAATCTGTTAAAAAAAAAATAAATGGGGAAACACTCAGCAAAGATGTAAATAGCCAAACAGAGAGGTTAAGAATTGCTTTGTCAGGAGTGAAATAATTTGATGCAGGTTTAGTGGTCAGTCGTTAAACCCCAGACTAATAACTTAAGTGAAAGGTTGCAATCTAGTTTCTATAACGTAATGAAAGAGTGTACCTGACTACTGAAGATCATTGGTCTAATTAATAATTGTTCTTTTGAATTAAAATTTGTTTCTCTCTGGGCTCAGTAACATTTTACTGTACTTGAAATTGTTTGAAAGGAAGATTTGAAATCTAAACAAGGAGGCTAGTCCTTTCAAACCCCCCGGAAAAATTTGATTGCTGCAAGGGCCTTTCTCCAGCTGACACGATTTTTCTGTATACTTCTATTAGTAAACAGTTCCTTAGTTCAGTGACAGAAAAAAACTCTTTCCAGACATGGTTTCAGTTGCATGGGCTTGAATGAAGGGTGGAGGCCCAGAATGCTGTGGACAGCCCGACTGTAACCTGCTGCCTGCAGTTACATTTCTGGAGCTGGACTGTGCCCTTCTGTGCCCTTCAGTCATTTTGTCTGCAATGGACGTGAGCTAAGATGATCTGGTTCAGATTGGATCATAGGTTTGCTCCTGGTCACATCGGAAATAACTTCTTTACAAGAACTGATGTGGAAAGGATAGACCCAAAGGAAACTAACATGAAAGGTTCAGCTTATTATCTAAGAAACCCCCTAATTAATTGTTGCTTTCAAATTTGTATCCTGGCAGACCACATGAGGGAAAAGCCAATAAGATAATTGAGTCAGGTTTATCTTTGTGCAAGCTGTAAGCCGGCAGAAATTTCTGTTATTTTTCTGAGGTGTGCTAAGGTAACATCAGGAGGCCCAGGATTGAAAGGTGTCATCCTGCTCCTGCCTCCAACCCCCCACTGGTTTAAACACCAGTTTCACATTGATCTGTTGAAAACTCCAACCTGAAAAGTTGGAGAGATCTCTTCCCAGGGATGTTTATTTGAAATCGATGTTTTGAGGGCAGAAAAATCATCTGCCAACCTACAATTCTATTAATAAATAAGATATGGTGATCATTATTGAGATTTTTTTTGTGTGTGTGTTGGTGACGAGCTAACAATCTTTTCACCAAAATGTGCAACTTGGGGTCCTTCTGAGCTCAAGTAAACTGAGCAGTGCGATTGGACCTTTCAGATATTTTGGCAAAGAACACCAGTCTCTGTTCATGTTTTCCCATGTCAAACTCCAATTATTTTACACAGGATATCCCATTGCAGATTATGGGAGCTTTAGCACTTTTTACCAGCCATGCTTATCTTAAGTGCAACTTGTTTGATTTCTTGCTTAAAATTTCTCATGAGCTTGTGTAAGCAGAAGCCTTTCTGGCCTCAGAGTGGGATTTTCATTATTTTTATATCATTCATGACACTCTGAATTCATTCTGGCTTGTGCAATATCCTTTTTGCAAAGTAGAAGTGCTTCCTATGCAATCTCAGCATTGTGTTCCAAACCCATGCTTGGCTGCAGGTTTTGTACAATGTGTTTGCAATACCTGTATATTAAACTAGAGCTCTCCAGATATCAATAATTCTGTGTTGTGGCACATGTAGAGTGATTTAATATTTATTCCTTCGCTGCCTTCTGATGGAAAATAACCCCTTTCAACTACATTAACAAAAAGCCTGTCTGCATCAGAAGTTCTGCTTTTTTAATGAAAACATTGGATTGAATTTGTATTCTGGTAACTCTGGCATTTGAGAGACAAAAGTGACACTGACTGAAGCAAAGTATCTGATTCAGAGAGAAGGTTTGACTATTTCAGATGCTTCTGACTGTGAAATCCAGACATTGCACAGACTTTTATACAGTGCCAACATTCTGACCATCAGAAAGTGGAAGAGTCACTGTTGGCTTCCCCACTATAATCTTTCTACTCACTCCCTCAAAGTATACCTTAAGTACAAATGCTGCTGTTCCTAGTACATAATTGTAAAGCAACGTTCTGATGTGTTCCTTTTACTTCCTTAACAAAGTTGTCAGCATGAGTTATATTAACCACTTACAAAGTCCCTCTGTATGTATATGGAGAAAGTGGTACATAGAAATTAGAAACCAGATTTAAAAAATGAGAACTGGGGGCGCTGGCAATTCTTTTTCAGTCTGAAGCCTGCTAATTCAGAGTGATTATACTGATCAGCACTACATGGAGTTAAACCCCTCTCTGGATGTTTGCACTTTCATTCTTCATTGCAATTTTGAATGCACCTTTCAACAAGTAGAGAATTAATTTGTTCTTTTGTGTGTGTGTGTGCATTGGGATGATATATAGTCTTATTTTCCCACTGTCCCATTTGCTGACTGCAAAAGAACGGGATGTACCAGTGCCTGGTTTGATACCACAAAAAGGAAAAGCTGCAGCTCTACTGGCACTGCAGTAAATTGGAAAGGAAGGTGCTCTTTGTGTAGCAGAGGTGTGTTCTGGCCCATTTTGGCATTGTTGGCTGTGTGGGGCTTTGCCTCCCTGCTTTTGTGGGAAATGCTGCTGTGCTGTGCTGGCTTTTCCAAGTCCAGGTTAAAAGTTGGGAGCAGTGGAGAAGTCATTGCAGTACATTTGTACTGCTGCCAGTTTTAGTGTGATATGTTGTGTATTAGCTTACAGATATAATCCTGATAAAAGATCTATCCCTTGTCTCTGTGACACAGTTTAGGGAGAGGGGAAAGAAATAGGGAAAGAGCAAACAAGCACCAAACATGGGCATTGTTGTGCTGTGCAGCAGGACTGTGGATTTTGGCATGTTGCGGTTGCAGGGAAAAATCTTCATCTTGTGTCTGAAACTAAGATCTACAGGGATCTTTTTGCTCAGACTTTCTTTTCACGTGGGTTGTTTTTCATACTCCAATCCATTGTTAACACTTTGCTATGCATCCAGCAAATTGTTGGACCTTGCTTTTTTGTGTGAGTAAAGTGAGTTTCACCTTGAAATAATAAACACATAAGGGATTGTTTGTCTGTTTAGGAAAATGTATGCTTCTAAGGTTTTGGGAGTATTGTTCAAGGTCTTTAACATCAAATTAGAGAAAATAAAAAGGTATATTAAAATCATTAGAGAGAGTGAGTTCCTGCTTTTACGTGAGCTCAATTTTCTCCTGTGCTAAGTCTCCTGAGATCTGTAGACAGTCAGTGCCAAGATAACATTGGCACCATTTTCTTATTGCCATGGTGATCTTCAGCTCTGCTGAATACTCAAGGGAGACTATGGTATTTTAAAGCAAGTAGAATTTTGGTAATTAAAAAGGCTGGAAGGAAGGATCTTTCTAAATTTTGCCAGCTTGGGTAAATAAGGATAATGAATTATGTCTGAATAGAGAAGTTATTAGTCTGCTTTACTTTATTTTTACAGAGTATTAGTCAAGTGAAAAGGCTCTGAGGGTCGCAGTGGGGCAGGTGGGATCTCGGTGCCCATCAGGGTTCGGTGTCTGAGCTGAGCTCTGGGGCTTTCCCCCAGCAGTGACACAGGAACAACGCTGCCCTTTGTGGGAGTGGGGCCGGCAGAGCCCTGCTCCTCCTGCCACTCCTCTGCTCTGGGAATTAAGGCACCAATACATTCCAGGGGATTTTCAAATTAAGGCTCCTGCTCAGAAGTCGGAGCCCTCCTTTGTACGCCGTTTTATTACACGCCAGTTTTACCCGTCACTGATGGCAGTGGATTTTTCAGGCTCTCCATCGTTTCTCCTTCATGCCCCAGTTTTCATTTCTCTCTGGCTACAGCATGAGTCAGCATTTGGGATTGGTTTATGTGTATTTATTACTCTGCTATTCCCTTCACTTATTTTTTTTCCTCTTTCTCCTTTATGACCCTTTCAAGCTCACCAGGCAGTGCACAGGGGCAGTGTAAAGGGTGCAGACAGGAGGGATGGTGAGACATGCCTGTTACACTATGTTGGGGTAAAAAAAAAAAAGCTACACAATCTTTGTACTAGCATAATTTCAACCCTTTGTTTCAGGTGAAACTTAGCCCTTCAGCCACAGTAGCTGTTTTTGCAACGCTGTGTATTTTCTTGAACACTTCTGCAAAATATACTTTTGGCAAGCAAATAAGCATTTAAAATTAAACTCAATTTTTTTTGTGTTTAATTTGGATATTTTGTCAGAAATACCAATTATTGTATCGCTTCTGTGTAACTCACTCCATCCATATGCTTTTACCAAT
This sequence comes from Cyanoderma ruficeps, assembly GCA_008694505.1. NCBI lineage: Eukaryota > Metazoa > Chordata > Aves > Passeriformes > Timaliidae > Cyanoderma > Cyanoderma ruficeps. The sequence continues at coordinate 2,182,512 of VZDJ01000219.1, read as the reverse complement.
TGTTATCTCTTGATACTGCTTGTGATTGGAGCATTCTTAAATACTTTTTTCATAATATGTATATTATTTAAGTTTGCTCAGTTGCAAAGTATGAAAAGCAAGCTGGGTTCTCCTTCAGTGTACAGTTTAGTCGTGGCACACCTGAAAGCTGCCCATTATTCTTATTAAGTGTTAAAAGAGATTTCAGTCCATTTTATATGTTAAAACCAATTTCCTTATCAAGCCAGGTTTTAAGGCTTGCTGAAGCAAGCTGCCCTGGTGACTTTAGAAATGTATAAATGTGGTTCTTGCAAAACAGAATCAGTGTGCAGTTCCATATTGGTACTCTGAGGTTGCGAAGAAAACTTATTTGAAAGATTTGGGATTAAAGAAAGAAATTAATATTTGCTGTCCAAAGTGTACATGCATATTTACTGTTTCTCTTATTTGGATATGTCCTCAAAAATATCTGTATCCAGGGGATAGACTGTAGTTCCTTCAGTGGTCTCCAGGCTGGAGCTCTGGATCAGCATTGCTACTGTGGGAGTAAAGCTTTGGCAACTTTGCACAATCCCCAGCACAGGCAGCTAATGAAAAAAAAAACAAACCCAACAAAAAAATAAAAACCAACTAGTGGCAATCTGGGGGCCATAGAAAGCAGGTCTTGTACATGTGTGCAGACACCCACCCCGATCCCCCAGTTCTTCTGGAGCCTCCAGATCCTCGGTGGATGCTGCTGCCTCATCCCAGCCTGTGCCAAGATGTGTAACACCCCAGCTCCTCTGCTGAAGGGGTAGGTGGATTTGGACAGCTCCGTATCAATTCCTGAGGACACGCAGTCACTTTCCCCAAATGGTTCCGTCTCTAATTAGTGGGCACAGAGCCCTGCCAAGAAATGTATTTCTGGCAGAGCTCCATTTCTCTGAGTGGGTCAGGATTTGGCTGGTTTTTATTGCTGTGCTCTATATGTGATTGATTTTGCTCAGCTGAATGTAATCCCCTGGTCTGTTTGTTTTGTCACATCAGCATACATAAATTGAATCTTTGATGGAGTAATCTTTACAGGGGTTTTTTTTGGTGGGAATTCAGTTTTGTGCTGGGCTTATGTATTTTCAAATATTTTAATGAAAGCATGCATTTAGGCAAGCTATAAACTTAACAGCTTTCTTATTTATTTGCATTGGGGTTTTTATTATTTAAAGACCATAGTCTAACTATGCTCTAAATTTACCTTCTTTTAAAAAGGGTAAACCCACTACTTGCCTGGCTCTGAGCAAGGATTACAGGAAATAAACAAGCCCAAGTCTCCATCTAGTTATTTTTAGCTTAACTATACTACTTTTCTTCTTAGTTCAGTTCAAGATGAGATGAGAACTGCAAATAGCCTAAATTAGTCTGTAGCATTTATATCTTGTTAGGTTTCCTGCTTTGGAAAATATGCAGGAAAATGATTATACGTGGTATTCATCTAGAGGCTGATGAGTTTGTTATAATTATGAAGGTAGATGTAATGAGATGAAAACATCTTTCTTTAGGCTCTCTGAGGAATTCCTTCTCTCCATACTGCTGTTGGGTTAACTGTTTTCTAACCAAAGTGTTCCTCAGCATTCACTTCTCATATTTTGGGGTTTCCTCAGTTCCTGTTTAGGAGATTGATTGATTGGCAGCTCTGCCATTAGCATTTATAGGTGATAACTAATTAAATTCTACATGCACATGAGTGGATAATAAAGACCCCTTCGCATCTCATTTATTAACACAAATCTCTAGTGTAATTATCATTTTACCATTATTTAGCATGCTTAATAACTCTTTGTTGAGTAATTTTCTAGTTCCTTCTAAAAGACACTGAGATACAAGTGTATCTAAAATCTTCATCTTGTACCAAGTTATAATAATTTGGGGTTTGGTTTATGCTTCCGTTTATCTTTTGGGAAAAAATCTTTCGGTTTTTTCAGCTCAAAGTTTTTCAAATAACAGGGAATAGTGTCAGCAAGGAACTAATGAGAATGGGACTGTGAGTATTTACTATTTGAGGAGTGCTGAGTTTGCTTGGTATCACTGTCAGAGCAGATTAGAAATTGCTCTTTTTATTTTGTTTGTTTTGATGATGATGATTTTTGTGTAGTGGTAAGTTTGTTTGTTTTTCAAGGCTGTGTCCAAAGCCCTCCTTTCCCCAAAGGATTCTTTTTTTTCCCCTTTTGCTTTTATTTATGTGTTAGTAACGTGTATGTGTATATTTACATTCAATTGTCCAAATAGAATCTGTGCAAGTGCTTATGTTTGAGAACTGGTTATGATACCCTTATTTTCATGTGAAGAGAGCTCTGGACAAATTAAACTGAGATTGGCAAAAATTTTCCTTCAGTGATGTGATTGATTAACTTGTAGCATTTTTATTATATGAGTTGCCTGTGTGTATATATATTTCTAGAAATGCCTGCTGTTACTGTAACTTCACAGAAGTTTAGTTGACTTTTATGTGGCAACACCAATTTCTGAGAAACTGGGAGTATCTTTCTGTTTTTCTTTTGTTCATTTGCACTGTACCTGTAGAAATGGTAATTTTTGGAGAGTCACACACTGAATATTTTGGTGTGAACTTTTATGGCAGCAGAAGTTTCACTCATGATTGCAGTTCAACTGTTTTGTAATGTGGAGATATTCAAGATTTCAACATGAGAAACAGCACAAGTTCTTCCTTCCCAAGAAGCTGTCTTTTCTCTTAACTGTAATCCCAGACTCTGCTATCATAGTTTTCTAAAGTTTCACACAAAATTGACCTAGGATAGCATTTTTTTTCACCAGCTTAATTGCGCAGATATCTAGTCATTATTCACCTTTTATGCATATAGTAACGCCAAGCCACGTTTGGCAGCCGAACACGGGCCTTCTGGCACGGGAGTCATGTTTACATTTTTGACAGCATGTTGAGATCACCACCTGATCCAAGTGTTTATTTAAGAAATTGTCAGAAAGAAAGCAGATCTTTAAAGAGTCAAATGTCCTGGTGGGCTTTCAACGTGCTCTCTATGAAACAGCCTTTCTTGGGCTAGACCAATTCCTAACTAAAGGTAAACTAAAATCTTTTGGTGCCCAATTTAAACATAAGGGTTCCCAGTTTGCCTTAGGTTAGGAATTGGTCTAAAAGAGATGTAAACAATATCTACCTTTTTTGGTTTCTTGACTTTCCAACATCCCTTTTCCTTAATCCTTGAGTCTCTCTTGATGTGACGTGATGACATGCTATAGAAAAAATGGAGAGGACAGATTTTCTGTAGTGACTAAAGCTGTAAATGTGTATTTGCTTTCCAGTCATAGAGTGAATGTCCACTGAGGCCAGGGACAGTAAATTTACAGGTTTTGTCAAACAGCTCTCTGCAGTTTAGGGTGGGAGTGACTTTTCAGTAGTAGAACTTTCTCAGCTGTTGTCAGATCTTACGGAGCTCTGGGGAAATGCACAGCAAAAAAGCCATGTAGCATCAACATTTCTAAACTGGATTCTCCCTTTCATCTTTGCAATCCTTGAAAACAGAAGTAATTGCCAACAGGATTGGGGTGGATGCAGCTGTGACAGTAACTTGGGGCAGGGCTGCCCACCCCACTCAGGTTTTTGTAGTAGGGAGAAGATGAGCGTGGTTTAATTTCTCTCATTTTCAGCTATTACAGCTCCTTTCTGCCTGTGTATCTTAGGGAATAAAATGTATCTCATCTTTTGTCTTGAATGGTATTTTCTTACAGACTTTGGGTTTTGGCAGCAAATACTGAAGATCTAGGAAGGAGATGTGGGCAAGTGTGCATGTGCTGATTTGTATTCTGCCTCATGGACTAACTCGAGTTTCTTTAAGTGAAAGAGTGACTTACATATTGCATTCTGCCTTGGTCTGTAGGAGACTGCTATTCAGGGAGCTGTTATTTGTTACTTCACAAGTGCCTTTGGTACAACCTTCCTCTCACATAGTGCATTAAACTCCTCAGCTAATTTCTGTAAATCCTTTACTCACTGAAGACTGTGCATTTTTATAAGTTACTAAACGGGGGGAACTAATTTTCAAAATGTGTAAGCATCTAAATCTTGCTGGTGTGATTATATTTTGAGTGTTGGTGCAAAAGAAATAAAAAGGAAAATAATAAAAAAGGAATTGGAGGCTGCTAAGGCACCTATACTGCAAAACAAAACCAGAAGTTTTTAATATGCTTTTAGATGTAATTAATGAAGAAAAAGTTACTCATTTTCTACATTTTACATGGTAAGAGTAAGGGTCCTGCTTTTCTCTGGTTTCTTTATGTTTTGTTTTTAGAAGCTCTAGTTTGTTCAAAATTTCATGATGATACACATATCTTGAAGATATATCACTTTGGTCTTTTAATCATTTGTTCAGCTTTGTTCTCTCTATGTAGTTTAAGGTGCTCTCTTGACAAAAGTCCTTGGAATGTTAAATAATTCTTAGATTAAGTATGTCTTGTGAGAACCTGACAGGGGTTTACAGTAAACCTGCATCTCTGAAACTTGTGTTGACAGCCAGCTGGGCAACTTTTACTTCCACATGCTTTTACTTCCATCTTTTAATTTAGCGTTTAGTAACGCGAACATTTTGCAGGAACTTTTAATGACTGCTGGAAATAAACTAAATGCCTTGAAGCCCAGGCCATTGGCACCAGCAGTGAGGATGAAAATCTTGTGGTGGAGTTCTCCTGTCGCTGCCAAAGTGACCTTGGTGGGTGGAAAGATGACGGAGTGCTGTGGCGGCCGCGGCTGACAGCAGCGCGATAGCGGCACGCTTGACAAATCGCCGGCATTAAAACGGGGGGCACTCTCGGCAGCACCGGCGTCCCAATCCATCAGTCCTGATTACTACACAAACGTCAGCCCTGGCACAGAGCACATTCGTCAGGGGGAGTAAAAAGCAGTTGTTAGTAGGAGCGCTCCCTGTCACGGTAATGGACTGAGGCTCGCGGCGCTCACTCGCGGGAACCGGCGCGTTTGCAAACCACGACTTGGAGAAAACACTTTATTTACACTGTACAGTGGGGTAATTAAACAGGCAGGATTAGATTCATTTACACTGTACAGTGGGGCAATTAAATAGACAGGATTAGAAACTTTACATAGGGATGATTGAAAAGTTTCTTGAGTGCTTGAGGCTGCCTGAAGAGTATCAGAAAGACTTGTGTTCTATAGAATGATTAAATGCAGCAGGGGACAATGCATTCTTGTAAAAATTCTTTGAAATGCCTAATTCAGATGAGTTCAGCTCTGGTTTTTCTTAATGCTAGTGAAGGAACTATACAGTAAGACTTCAGTCAGAAATAGAATCGCAGAACGGGATATGGATTGATATTTTCAGTCATAGCTACTTATTTATGCATCTTTCATAGGGGTTGTATAAGTGTATAACTGAGGAATTCTACGGAAAGATCATCATTTAGAGTAAAAGAAATCACTGTAAATAGTGGACTGCTTATCAAACAGCTGATTTTATTTTAATTGAAGAGAGTAGGACTATCCCATAAAGAAACAGTGTTACTCTAGTGTGACTTCTGTACTGTAAAACTGATATTCCTAACAGCTTGTCAGAAACAAAATTCTCAGTTTTTCTCACTGATTAGTCAGTATTGAGTGGATAATAGATTAAAAAAACCTTCAGATAATTATTCCAGAAATAATGAATCATCTAAGTTCAAATGTGTTTGTTTATATTTGATTTGTTTGGGGTTTTTTGGAGGGAATCAGTACATTTGTTAATGCCAATACTGTTTTCAACATAGCTTTTCTGTAGAAGAATTTTTGTTTATTTCAGATCTTTTGTCTCGACTTGGAAAAGAATGCAAAATATGTGATAGAGAATACCTCACAGTGAATGAATAAAAATACTATTGCAATTGAGAGAACTTAAAAGCCAACAATTGCTCTTTTTTTTGTATGTGTGCCCATGTGGAGTTTTTGTGATCTGTTTTTTTCCAAAGTTTCACCTCCCAGTTGTCCTACCCTAATTAATACCAATTTAAAAAAACAAAACCTTTTGCCAAACACTGCAATGCTGAAAAGAAGATGGCCCTGGGGAAGGCTGCATTTGATTTCTCAGTTGCACTTAGGTACATTTTAGTTATTATTTTACTTTTTAGGTTGTGATTAAACTTGGATTCATCAAAAAAAGAGGAAAATTTCATCTGCAGTGCTAGAAATACACGTTTCTTTGGCTCTCTGAGATACTTCTGACTCTGTATTGTGGGTCAGAGTTTAGTATGCAGAAGTCAGTATATAGATCTTTCATTGTTTTGAGTTAAACCTCCATTCTGCTAAACAGAAATTATGAGTTTCTTACACTGCTTAAAAAACTGGGAGTTCTCTTGTCCCTCTTCCAGCATTTAGACCACATTTACATTACACTTTAGATCATTTGATTGAGTGGGGCATTCACTACCAAGTTGAGACAATGTGGAGATGGGTTTGAAACATGGATGTTCTTCTTTGGGATCTCTGATCACCTCCTTGATTAGCAATAAATGTCTCAGGTGTGTTACCTGGGCACCTCGTTGCTTCATTTCTTTACATTCTTTGTGCTTTGGGAAGTATTAGTGTGTTTATTCTCACTGTCTTAATGAAATTAAGAGTGGATTAGGAGGATGGAATCTTTCCTTAAAAGGGTAGTTGCAGTGTGTTTGAAGATGTAACGCTGTGTTCTTGGATACTGAGATTTCACTCAAACACTGTTGTAAACCTTTCTCACATCTGCAGATGTGTGGCAGCAATTCCTTTCTGAACCTCCAAACACCTTTTTGTGAGTGTTACTAGAAAGATGCCATTCAAATCAGATTTTGGTTAAAATTGGTTACTGAAGATTATTTTTAACCTGAGGAATTAAATGAAAGATTATCTAGATATAATATCTTGCTGTGCGTGAAAATGTTGATTTCTGTGCTCCTGTGTTGATAAAACAGTGGCTTGAGGAGATAAACATTCCTTCCATCATTATGGCTTTATTGCTTTGCCATTCCCTTCTTTTTTCCTGCTCAATAAACATCATCAGTTGTATCTGTATTTGCATGAACAGCTGTAGGCCATGCATAGTTCACCAAGCTTGCTAAAGACTGGGTCTGTTATTTATTATTGGAATTTGCACACAACTGAGAATATCTGACAAAAAATGTTCACAGAGTTAATCCAAATCTCCGGTCAGCTCTTTGAATTTGATCTTCTTCCAAACCAGACTGAAAAGTCAGGTTCTTTTTAAGTTTTCTGGAAGATGGAAATTTCCATTACGCTCTCTTCCCAAATCATAGCAGTTTGGGTAAGAAATGGAATCCCCAACAGTTTCCTGACTACTCAGCATGACCCCTGAGCAGTCCATCAGGTTTTCAGGGAAGCCAGAGCCTTAGGGGAAGGTAGGTGAAGTTTGCAACCTGTGGGCATTTTCTGGAGGTTTTTTCTGTTGAGGCAGCATGGAACAATTTGTAAGGCAAATTCTGGCAGGCTCTCATGGGCTCTGCTGGAAATCATGAACTGTGGCAGTTGGGTTTTCTAGCTACCTCTGATCTTCTCCAGTGAGCTCCCCTAACACTGTTTTCACTGCATTCCAGTGCGGATTGGAATACAATGGCAGGGATCTGTGAGGAATGGCTAACTTAATGATGGCTATGTGCACTGCTCGGGAGGGCGTGAGGTTTATGGATTGTAGCATCACTGTGTCTCAGAAGTTAACAGGAGAGGGGTGTGATCAATAGAGCCTTCCAGGGCTTTGGAGGTCAATTCAGCAGTGCAGCACAGGAACAGGATGTCAGTGTGCTCCTTGGATTTGGGGCATGACAAGTCCTGCTTTGGCAGGTAAAGGAATGATCCCAAAACAGGGGATACTCAGAACTCTTCTGTTGCAGCTGTGGGAGAGATCTTCGCCTATTTACCCCAAAGTACTATCAAAACCCTACAAATTAATTAAGTTTTTTAAAACTGAAATGAAAAGAAGTGAATTAGCTTGTTCCCCAGCAAGACAATTTATAATTCCACCATTGCTCCTACAAAATAATAGCTCAACAAAAGCATAAAAATACCCACTAAAGAGCAGAAAATCTGCTAAAGCATTTGAAAAAAGTAGTGATAAAGAAAAAAACCTGACATTGTACAGTCTATAACAAACAAATACAAAACCTGTTATAAAAACAACCCTGACACAAACAAGAAAATTATATTAGAAGTAACAAAAACAAGAAATCTCCCAGGAAATTATTAGCAAATAGATTTTTGCTGAAATTCCAAGCAAGGAAAAATACAACTATAGACTAATATCAGTTGATACTTTCAGTGAATAGCCTGAAACTTAACCCTGCCACAGCAACACAACAAAAAAATTAGTGAAAACATTCCTCAATCATACAATTCCAAGATTTAAAGTTCCTTTGAGCTTATCATCGAAAAAGAAACCACGTTTTGTGGCAACAGTAATCAGAGAAATTAGCAAAGTTCTAAGACTTCCCTGGGACCTGCAGACACCATAGAAGCCCCAGGAAAGTGGCAAAATTAAACATATGAATGGAGCCCTTAAAACCCAAATTAATTAAATCTGTCAAAAAACTTCCATAAGTTCAAACCTTGCTTTAATAAGAGTCCACATACAAACAAAGCCAAAAAAACCCCATAAGTCCCTATAAAATGTTATGTGGCAGAATGTTTCTGCTGCAGCAATGGGAGGGATCTTCACCTACAATCCTTTGTGTTAATGAAGACACTTGTCTTATTAATTACTGCGCTTTGTCTTATTAATGATTATTTTATTTAGATGTAGTTATTGTGGCTTGCATACTTCACCCACTTTGCATGTGCTTGATGTATTTGCATACTCATCATAGAATGCAGATAGGATCATCCATTTGCACATGGTTTATAGGGATAAATGTTTTCATTAAATTATCTCTCCGGTACAACCAGCGACAGGGTGCTAAAAAGTGAGAACTGCCTTCATTCAAATGTCAAAAATGGAAGTTTAGGCTCAGCTGATCTTTCTTACTCCAAATCTATGTGTGTGTCTGCTTTTTCAGGCTTTCCTATTTATATTAAAATTGCAAGGAGACAGGGCAATACTGAATGTGTCAGAGTTCACTGCTCAAAATCAATATGTTGTAGGGGACAAGCCCTTTTTTCAATATACTCTATTTTGAACAAATACTAGTAGAATCACAAAAATTTACTCACTTATGTTGGTACCTAACTTTGTTGTTTGTTTGAAAGGGACATCCCTTTCTTGCAGGTCTCATTTTTTGTTTGGATAATTGGCTGGTCCTTTACCTTGCCAGTGCACTTCTGTTTTTGTAGAGGCTGCCAGAAAGGAGTGAAACAATGGACACTCTCACTGTCCGAATGCTCCTTAGGTTTTGGTGAGAAATACTGCTTGCATATCTTCAGAATTTCATGCTGTGCTCGAAAAATTCCATAAAGAGCCATTAAACCAGGCAGAGAGAAAATTCATGACACATTCCAACCATCAAGAATATTCTCTAAACCATTTGCATGCTTATCCTTAGTCACACTGTATTATTTTGCCATTTCTCTCAGCAGTGTAAGTTTGTACTTTATGAACATGGTGAATTAAGGAAATTGATAATGCTTGCTTTTCCTTGTACAGGTTGACCTCTCTGATCAGATAATAGTAAGATTTTGCTGCAAGGGGATAAAGAAATAAATACTTTATTTATCTGTACTTTAAAATGTATGTGTATGAAAGAATTCTCTCAATAAATTCAAAGCTGAGTGACAATTTTGCTCCATACCATTCTCGTTCAACCTTTGTAGTGTATTTTGTTAAAAAAACAGCCAGAGGAGGAAAAGAGATCTTCAGACATGACAATTGCTTGAAGTGGTGTTTGCAGTGATGGAAAAGACAGCAGTTCCCCTAGGAAGGAAAAACAACCTTACAGTTATTTTATTTTCTGTGTGTACACATGTGAACAGCTGTAGAGGAGCTGGAGTTGGGAATCATCACTTTTGTTGATGTTTGTTTTGTCTTTTATTTGTCTCTGTCTGTCTTCCAAAGCTGCTGCTAACTTGTATCTTTGGGGTTTGGTTTGTTTATTTTAATGAGATAACATGGAACTTCTTCCTTTTTTTTTTTCTGTGAAATAAAAGAGAATATTCTAGACAAAGTGAAATTAAATTTGGCTTGATTGCTGACTTCTTAAATATTTTGCTCACCATTGCTGTGCTGTGGGATCATGGATCAGCCATGTCCCTGAGCCAGCAGTGTGTCCTTGTGGCCAAGGGGACCCATCCTGGGGTGCAACAGAGCAGTGCCAACAGCTCAGGGAGGTGACCCTGCCCCTCTTCTCTGCCCTGCTGAGGCCTCACCTGGGATATTTTGTCCAGCTTCAGGTTCCCCAGTACATGGAGCCCCTGGAGCAGGTCCAGCAGGGGATTTCAGAGATGATTAATGGAGTGGAGCATCTCGGGTGTCAAGAGAGGCTGAGAGAGTTGGGTGTGTTTAGCCAGGAGAAGAGATGAGGAGTGAGAGGGGTTCTCATCCCTGGCTCTCAGTGTGTGCAGGGAGTTAAAGGAGTCATTTGTACCTGCAGGAGCAAAATATGACCAAAGAAGACTTAGACTAGATGCCTCTTTTTTGTTTTTTAATTTCACAAATTTACATCTCAAGAAATTACAGATGTTTCAAATGTGGAAGTGAGAGGGATTTTTGGATTTGGTATTGCTTGACATTCAATACACTAAGGAGAAATAAGGAATAATAAATAAGAGAGTTCAGCACAGGCCTCTCTACATGAGCATTAACAAAAGGGGGTGATGGAAGTTTTTGCAGATGTGGTGTGTTTTATTGGGTTTGCAAACATCTAGGTGACCATGTAAAAAACCAATTTTTCTGAACTGCTGCAAACTCAATAGCTAAGTTAAATATGAATTAGATAATACCTCAGTTATGAATGGGGAGCTTTGGTACTGAAATCTTTTGAAACCCAGTTTAAACAAGAGTTCACAGTTTGGTAAGAGCCAAGTCTAAGGTGACTGGCTGCCAGCAGGGATGACTTCTCTGAGAGACCAGAGTGGAGCAAGAGGGCTTCAGATTGACTCATCTGAGACTGGGGATTCTGAAATGACACTCACTCGCCATGGATAAGATACTTGACAGTGCAGTTTACATATTCCCTCCTAGTAATCTGAAAAGTGGCCATGACATTGGCTCCGGAGGGAGCTGCTTGGCAGCTTTCCCTGTGTGTGTGAGAGAGAGAGAAGGTGCTGCAATTAGAGACAATAGGATGTAGAGCAGGAAGACAGAGGAAAAGGCTGAGTTTTATTAAATGGAATGTTTTCATCAATAGCTAAGCAACAGCCCCCATGTAACTGTGTGAATTAATTGTGGAGAATATTTGTTGTTCTGCCACGTGCTCGCTGTGTAAATACTGCTACCAGCAGCACAGGCAGCTCTGGGCTGTGTTTAACATTGCAGTGAAATACAGGTGTGTGAAAAGGGCGCTGTAAAATTTCTGCTCCTTTTATTTCTCTCCTTGATAATTTTTCCTTCTCTTTGAAGAGGAAGAAATAAGCTTGAGGCTCCTTGCTTTTCAAACGTGTGCACCACCCACAGTTGTTCCATGTATCAAACCTCTGTTTTGAAGGGTTTGTGGGTTTTTGTTTGATTGCTTTGGGATTTGTTTTGGTTTGGATTTTTTTTNGGGGGGGGGGGGAAGGTGGTTGTTTTTACTTTAGGTGTGGAAAATTGTACAAAGGTGTTTTTAAATAATGGTTCCCCTGACAGAAGTCCTAAAAATACTGCATGCTTCATGATAAAAACTGGAAACTGTTTTCATGGTAGGAAAATAGAAATGACTTATTAGCTAACTGAGCATTAAAATATATTTGAAATTGGAGGGCTGTTAAAGCTGTGATAGAGACATCATTCCATGTGTGCTAAAATATTGTTTGGGGTTTGTGGCTTTGGGTTTTTATTTCTGATTTTTAAATACCGAGTTCATTTTCTAAAGTAGCATCTGCAGGGCAGGCCATGTATTTTTATGATGCTTATTTCAGTTCTCAGGCTTTATAACGCTACCCAAAGGCATGCTCTGCTAACCCAGAAATTCGCTTTTTTTGTCGTGTTGTGTCTGAATAACTAGATGAACCAATGATAGCCTGAAAGTACATCCAAGGTGAGCTTAGGGTTAGCAAGGTAATGGTGTCTTTGTATTTCACTTGAAAAATTTTGATTTGTGAATTAAGCACATAACTAGCAGCTGGGATGGTTTATAGCAGGAGTTATGTGAGCCTGGAATGGGCAGGCTGGGTGTACAGCACTGTAGGAGCTTTACATCTGCTGCTGTCTTCTCGGTGCAATAAGAAATGGGGCTCATCTTTCAGAGGAAGTGTCAGGTCTTAAACTTCGAAAGTAGCTCTCAAATTAGGCTTCTCTAGAGAAAAATAAATATAATTGAGTGCCTGATTCCGTGTGTGCATGTTCTGAAGGCAGAGAGCATTATTTGCACAGCGTTAAGTGCAAATGGAGACTGGCAGGTTTTTTCTGTGTCCAGATGATGTTAACCAGGAGCTGAGTTAGAATATATGGCAAACAGACTGAGAGCTTTCAGCCTACACTTGGGATAACGTGGTTTGCATTATATCTCTGATTTGTATGTTAAGAATTGACTTCACTTTTCACTCAGTCCCTCCTTTTCACTCCCTGAGAAAACGGAGAATGTCGTGCGTGTGAAAAGTTGGTGGAATTGTCTCGGTTGCCTTCCACACCTGAAGTTCAGTTTATGGGAATTCTCATCCAGCTCCAGGTTACTGTTTGACCATCACAAGGACTTCCTAAATTTGTGACAAACAGTGTAATGCAAAATAAGAACCCCTTAATACTCTTCTCTAAGTGTAGCTATAGGAGTGGAAGGAAGATGTGCAATATTCCTGGAATGATACCCTCCCTGGCTTTTGGAAGGATTCATTGCTCTTCACTTGGTCTGTTTGCAGACAATTTAAAAAATGTGGCACATCATCTGTTTTCCTGTCTCTTCCAAATAAGTTAGAGAGGTGCAGGGAATCAGGGATTGCCTCCCTTTTTATCACATGTATTTATTAAGACTATGGCTTCTCTAGCAAGTTTCATTTTTCTTCATGTTTTTCTGAAACACTTTTTTTATGCCTTTCAGCTGGAAATCTCCACTGCAAGAACTGTCATAAATAATATTTATATCATTATTTAATATTGATAGAGTATTTTTTTAATGTAGTGTAGCTTTGTGGTCTAAGTGATTGAAACATACAGCTGAATTTTATCCCCTTTGAGTTAGGTCAGATGTTTACTTGTTGATTTACTGAAAGACTTAGTGACAGTTCTTAAAAACTTAGAAAATAAAACTGCATAGCAGTGTCTCTTAGGATAACCAGCTCTCAATTTATGGTCCTGAGGGGTAAAAACCCTCTGCAGTACCTTTCAGGAGTGACTTGTTAGTCCTCCATCAGACCAGGCATCTTTCCATTGTCTTTTCATGGTGAAGATTACATTGCTGTAAAACATTTCATCAACACCATGCTGAAATCCTTTCCAAGAGTGCCAAATCCCTTTTAGCTAAAGAAACAAATTTGAATTTGTTCTTAATTCGCTCATTACGTATTTATGTTGACGGTTCCTTATCTTCATTTCTTATCTTCACAAAACTCATGTTTGGCAATTGGTTCCGTGTCATTTGACATCAGAGTTAAGCTGACAGGTCTGTTGATTTCTTTTTCCTCCCCCTCTCCTCACTTTGCAAGGCAGGTATTGCTTCGTGTTCCTCTGGGATGCTTCATCCTCTCCGTGTTCTGAGATAATCACAAATTGGTTAGAGATTTTTTTATTGGTTGTTTTCTCAAATATTTTCTCAAAAGCTGTAGGCTCAACTTTTGATGTTATTGATGTGAAGATATCTGTGATGCCTAAATATTCTTTACTCATTGATTTAAAGAAATTGTACAGAGTTTTTCTTTTAATTATAAGTCCTAGTTATAATACAGTGCCTTTTTGAAGATAAAAGCAAAATTTCTGTTAAGAATTCATCCAGTTTTAGCACAACTTTGCGTCTTTTTTTTCCCCTTATACTTGAGTTTTTTTAATTTTTCCTCTTCCTTACAATTTCTGACTCATGTTGTGCTTTACATTTCTAATGATCAGGAATAAAAATACAGTGTATAATCTTATTCTGTTATTAGCAGAATTAGCATTAAAAAAACCCCACAAAGAAATCACGAAAAAATTAATATAGATGTTGTCAAGATTGAAACGAAAAGTGTTGCTAACAATTAGAGTTCATAACACACAGCATGAATGTAGCAATTGTTCTGTTATGGCAGCTGACTCGATTTCATGTATATACAATTAAAACCCTGAAGAACTAATTTCTCAACACTCTTCACGTTTGTGAAATACTTTGCTATCCACAGTGCTTTTGTTTGGACTTGCTAAAAAGCTCTCATATATAGTAATAGAACTTTAATGGAAAGAAATAAAATGCAGAAAATTGTACTTTTTTTTAGCCAAGTGCCGAACGTGTGCATTTAATCCCCTTGTGATTAAAACACTCAAGAGTGCACTTACCTTCCCGTGTGAGTATTCCCATTCTCTGAAATGAGGCTGCTTGTACTTAAAACCTTTAGCAAGGCCATATGAAAGAACAGGTTTTGTGCATTGTTAACTAAATAGTACTGATGACTCCATTAAAATGAGCATGCATACAATGTCTTTGAATTTATGCCCTTATTGCTCCCATTTTTCAAATTTGAAATATTGAGAGTAAGGTAATGCTATCTGCAGCCTTCAGCGTACAGCAAAAGAAAAGAAGCCTCTCATCATAAATATCATTACTTCAATTGCATTTTTCCGCCCAAGTGGGTAATTCTGAAACTCCAACTCATGCAAAGGAGAGGAGTGAAGAAAGAAATCACACTTGGTCTGTTGTGCCAGCCATACCGTAGTAGTTTTAAGGTTGTATTTTATCCACATCTACTCGCTGTTTTTTAAACCTTACATTTGTTATAAGGTTTTCATTCAGCTTCAGTGAAGTGTTGCAAGGCTCACTTGCCTGCCACACTGTACCTATTACAAGTTGAAGGTTTTAATCCTTCTTTAGCTTTTTTTGTAAATGTATTGCCACTGTTGAGTTCCAGATAGAATTTGAGACAGTATTTTTGTTTTGTATTGAATAAGCATAAATTGTTGTTACATCCTATCAGAATAATATGTAGTATTGATTCTATACATAATATTCCAGAATATTTACAAGGGGAATGTAAATCACCTCTGCTTGGTATTGGTGGCATGGCTAGACTTGTTAAAATCTATGCACTTAGTTCTTAATATGTCTTTTGAGGTCTGTCAGTTGTTAGTAATTATTATGTAAGTATAGCAGTCCATGTCAAAGGCTATAAATCCAGTCTGCACATCTGCACTCTCCTGCAGTAACTTTACATATACGAACATGTCAGTAATTTCCATGTTATTTTTCCCTTAATTATTATTTTGAGTTAATTGTGTTTGAAATATTTAGTATAAGTCTTGAAGTATCAGTGGCAAGAGAAGGCTCTGAGGAGATTATTACCAGCATTTTATCATGTGGTTATGAACACTGGAATGTTCTGTCCTTGTCTTACTGTTCTTTTTATTATGTACTCTAAAGTTTTGCCCCAGCCAAGCCAACAGTGCTCTCTGATGGCACATTGTGAGCTAAAGGACTGAGCTGGTGAGGTCTTAGGCTGTTTGCTAAAATCAAGTAATTTTTAGTAAGTTGTGGCTTCATATTAGCCAGTTAATGTGAGGGTTACAGATTGCAGCATTGGCATGGAAATATTAATGTCATTCTAAAAAGTTGCTTCACAACTATTCTTTTTAGGGAAGACAAACCCTGATGTTTAAATATGCAATAAAGATACGTAGACAGTAAAACTGTGGTCATGTTGGTGCTTACTTTTCTCATAGTCACACCTGGAAATCTTTGGGGTCTTTTTCTTGTTTTGCACACTGAATTGTAGAAACGTGTCCTTTAGGTATTCCAATGTCCAGCAGCTTGTGGTTAATAGCTTTATCCCATGTTCTTATCCAAAGCCTTAAACATTTTCCATCATGGTTTTGCTTAGGGCATGGAAGTAGATGATCTTTGAGTCCCTTCCAGCCCAAACCATTCTGTAGCTGGTTGTGTGAAAAGTGGCTCTTTCAGTTTTGGATCTTGATCTCATTTCTGTGAACAAAGCACGCAGGACTGTCAGGGAAGTGCAGGGCAAGGAAAAAGGCCTTCACTCTCTTAAAACAGGCTTGCTCCCTTTTTTTCTGGTGTCAAAAATCAGAACTTCTTGCACCCCTCACAAGAATCAACTGGGCAAAATAAAAGCACCACTTTTGCCATAAGATTTTCATCCCAGATGATAATTCCCTAAACAGGGTACAGTTCATTGAAGCACAGAAATGACCACAAAGTTGTACACACATCTGCAAATCTCGTTCCTCTTTTGACCCTACATCAGGTATTCTGTGGGGAACTTGCCATGCCTAGTGAGTTTTAGAATCATTGTGTCATTTGGAAGAGCTCAAATGCCACTAAGGAAATAAACAGGAAGAGGTACTACAGAGAAGCAATATGGAATGGAAATGGGCTAAGAGGGTATAAATGTAATTAGCGAAACACATTTTCATGACTAGTAAAATTAGCACCCATTTATACATGTTATACACTTGAACCCTTGTTGACACCTGAGGCTGGGAAAATATATCTGCTAATCAAAACATGTAATTATATCCTATGAAGCTGAAGTAACGCACCGAATCCTTGCTCTTCATGGTGTTAATGATTTGTGAAACTCATTTACCCGATCACCTCAGTTTGTCCTTTCTTGCTGTATTTCTGTTCCCCAAAATAGTGAGGTCAGGGACATTATAAAGCAATTAAATATTAGATCTATGGAAGAGTGAGCGTTGCATAAATTGTTAGATGGTGGTGATAGTAGAGAAGAAGGTGCTCTCAATAGTGGGGAAGAATTCTCTGGTTATAAAATAAGCAAAGCAAGATAAGTTATTAACTTGCTGGAGAATTAAAATTCCTGTGGAGCTGTAATGTAGTGGGGTGGTTGGTAACTTGTAATTTCCCACTGGCATGACCTTACTTTGCTGTCTTCAGAGCCTGTATCTACATCTAATTGAAGAACATTACGGTCTGACACAAATATAAAGGGGAAAAAAGTATAAATGATTGTTTTTTGGAGTGGTTTGGGCCTATACAGGAGAAGTACTGAGGAAAAATAGGATATAAAAAATGTTTACAAAGTTTCATGATATGACAACAGATTACTTTATTTTGGTTTGCAGCCCAATTGTAAAGTAGCATCGTGAAGATGTGAGAGATGAATCAAACCTAATGTAGAAGAGCAATTTATTCTGGCAATAGAGGTGTGTCACTTCAGTGAAAGGGGTGCTGCCATAGCCATGGGCATGTTTCAGCTTTTGGTTTATGTGGGAAGGTAGCAAAAGGGAGAACTGGGAGGGGGGAAGGGGGCAGGAAGGGTTTAAGATAGAGTTTTTCATTGATGAAAAGTACAACCAGAAGTTAACTTATTCACAATAGCATTAAAATCATCTTTAGTTCTTGCAGTTCAACACAATTTTCAGGCTAGTTAAATTATAAAGTTGATTGTAAAAGGGAGAAATGCTTCTGCTGTAGCACAGATGTTATCCATCTTGATTAAGCAGCTCTGGCAGGTACTTTTAAATAACAATTCCTAAATACTTTTTAACCACTTTGAGTTTCCATATCTGGCTGTCTGAGATGAACCAAACAAGAAGAAAACAAGAAGAGTTTTTATAACAATGCTACTTTACCATTCTTCACTTGCACCAGTTTTATTGACATTCAGTAAGGATGTTTACTTTATATGAAAGCCAAGATAATTAAAATTTAAAACTGAATAAACATAGTATCCATAATGTTTATTAATCATGAGGTTCGGTGAAGAACATTGTAGTATAAAATGCATTAACTAGTACAGATACATTAGCATATGCAGTATTAAGAGATTTGTTACAAAACTGGAAATGAACAGAAAATTTACTGCTTCTAATATTTGAAGGTAAATTAATTCAATGTATCATAGTTCTGTTGATATCTTCCTTTGCACCCTAATTTCATGTAAGAGAAACTGTGGCAATATTTGCATGTTATATTTGCTATATACAAAGTAGTTACTGTCCTAAATTTCCCACATAGATGCTTTGATCTCATAGTTTTGGGTGAAGACTCATGGAATACCATAGATGTTTTGAAAAAACCCACCATTTAAGTTAACAAAATTTATTTTAAAAACACTTGCTCTGCCTACCTAAGGGTAAGATTGGAGAGTCTAAATAAGTTCTCAAATAAATAGAACTGGTATGGTGATACATAATTCTGCATTGAATCTGTACATAAGGTATCTAATGCAGGAATGTGCTGTTAATTACTATTGTACATCTACTGGAATTGCTGTAGGTTTTCTTTCAGTATGTTCAATTTGTGATGGGATATCTGGCAAATCCTCCAAGTTGTAACATTTCTGGTAGAAGTTATTTCAATATTGAGACAATTCTGGTTCTCTATTTAAAGTCCTTAGGTATGATTTTTGAGTATGAATTTAAAACTTTCTGGCCCTGTATACACTGCTTACCTCAAACCAGTGTAATGGAATCTGAATATCTGTGCAAGGAATGGACTGCTTGGACCTTCAGAATCCAGGAATAATCCGAGAGGATTTAGGTGAGAAGTAGTGGAAGCTCAATCACAGACCTTGAGTTCTCTTCAGAGAATTGTTGCCTGGGCTGCACTACTCACACCTTAACACAGCAGGGATTGTTCATGCTTAGTGACATTTAAATTTAACATTTTTCCTGGCTTTATCAATTTATATTAGCCAGTCATGCAAGAACTTATTTTTTTAGGGTGGTTGTTTTTGCACTCTGTTCTGAAGATTAAAAGAGCAAAGTGTCCAACACACAGCTTTAATCCCCTCAATTCTGTGCCCATGTTGTGCTTAATGAAGCCATTTTGCAACTGAAGTGCTTGATTTTCCTCCTGGAGTCAGTAGAGGGTGGGAGATGCTTTTAGATATTTTCCAGAAGACCATTCTGTCATGAATTCACTAATTTAAGTTAGGTGGACAAGACCACCCTCTGAACACATCTCAGGAGTGCTTATTTCTCTCCCTTGACTGCAGAGAATAGCTTTGGCTTCTCTGTAAAGAATCTGGCCATGGTCTAAGTGCCTAATTTCAGTAAAGAAAATCCCACCTTTATGGGTTTTTAATGCATGCTGGACATGTTGACCAGTAAATAACAGCTTAAAAGGGTTTTGTCAGTATTAGATGGTGAAAGGAAAGGTCATACAGATGAACTTTGAGATATTTGTTTGTGAAAGGGCTGCTTCAGCTGTGACATTGTTCACTTGAACCTTCCAGAAGTGAAGTTTCACCTTTAGTTGTCCCTTTCTGTGAACTATTGCTATCAGTGTGATTTGCCTGATGGCCTCCGTGTACCAGATGATATCATGGGTTTGTCGTGACTGACAAATAGGATTTGATATGTGGAAATTGAAATAGTTCCAAATGCTTGTGGTGGAGTAGGACCACCAAGTTATTGGGAGTGACTAGTTAAAATGTCAGGGTGCCCTTGGTTGCTTCATCAATGTTTGCGTGAATAGTATCATGATACCCTACTGGTGAAACTCTTACATCCAGTGGTGAGCTAGTGAATTTGCCACTTCCTCTATGGAACAGAGGTTCTGCTTTGTCATAATTCCAAGCTGTGTTTGCTGTCTCCTTCAGAAGAGTGCTGGTTTTACAGCTCAGTGCTTCCCTGTGTTGGAACGGGGTCAGCAGCTGTATGGATTTTCTCAGTGATAAACATGACTGCATCCAGGAAAGGTCCCAGTTTAAATTCTATTTTCTAAACCACGCCTTTGCCCCCAGATGATTGAATAGAGCTTTTGGCCACAGGTGATTGGTGACATGTTTAATGTCCCGAATTAATGAACCAACCTGCATCAGAGATGTTGTGATAAAAGCAATGACAACTGTGGGATCATTGCTGGGCTGAGGCACAGTCTGTCCACTTTGAGAAAGCAGGTTTCTAGTGACCCTTCAGTTGACTCATCTCCTCCTGCCTTTGTGTCATCTTCTCCTATTTGGCAGATATTTACATAAACTGAAAGTGGAAAATTATTTTTTCTGACTGATGTAATTTGTTCCTGTGGCTAGTACTAAAAAAGAAAGTCTAAAAAAATATTACTGGCATGTGGAAGTTCTTATTATGTTCTTAAGTTTATCTCTTGTCATGTTTTTACATCAGCTGGCAAAGTAGAAGCTGTGTGCAGTATTTTATACATGAGCATGCTTTCCTTCCATCCTAATGCACTCCTCAGATCTGGTGAACAACAGGGATGTGTTCAGGATTTGTGCCCTGCACAAAGAGAAGGCAGAAGTTGGTACAGAGACTGCCATGGCAGCAGTGCATGGAAAGGAAATGCAACCTCTGGACAGGGCCAGCCCCCTCCCCTCCCACATTCTAAACAGGGCCTTAGTGTTTGGACAATACCTAATCCTTGATCTGAAAGGATGAGTAATGTGTCCAGTCCTTTTACCTTGAAGAAATAAAATGTTCAGCTGCACCTGTTACAGTCTAAATGTATTTCTTCAGGACAGTCCTCTGATTCTTGGTCCTTGGAGCTTTTGAGTTGGTTTTTTCCCAGGTCTAACAGAATTGTAACCAGTTACGTTCTCTCATCTTCCTGGCTGTCTTTTCACATCTTTTACTCCAGCTTTTCCTGAAGGTGTTGTTGTCTGTTGCTCCATTATATGCAAACATGGAGTGTGCAGTGGAAAACTTAACTGTGAACATGAGGTAGCTTTTGTAGAAACATCATAACTTGGATCAAGACCTGGATTTCTGCTTACACTTAAGGTCACTCTTGTGTTATTCGTATTTTTTGTCTCTAACATCCTCCTGTACTTCTGCTCATGCCTCCAGCTCAGCTTCTCACCTCTCGTGCTGGGATTGGCAATGAGACACTGTGCTAAGACAGTTTGATGGCTCCTGCCCCATATCCCAATGATATTTCTCTCATTTTTGAGATTACTCTGACCCATTTATTGCTTTGTTCTTCTTAATATGACATTTATGGACAATGATGGACACTTAAAAAATGGACAACAAATGAAAATTTTCAAATGTCAGCCTGTTTCAAATACTATTTAACACTTATAAAGTTCAAGTCACTAGTTGGCCTTTTCTTGCTTCCTTTTTAATGAAGACTGAAACTTCTTCATTCTGTTCCCAAAAGCAGAAGCATTTGATGTAAATTAACACTGACTCTACTTTTCAGACACCCTTCATCCTACAACAGACCATGTATGGGATCAAATGGCATCATTTTGATCAACTAAAATATTTGGAGATAAGCTGTCTGTGAACTGTCTTACGCTTTTGGCATTTCCATGGTAATATATGTGGAGGAGGAGAAATCTGACTTATACATGTTTTCCCAGACATGATTTGTCATTATAAGTGAAGATTCTTTTAGGTAATGTAGTCAACACAATTAAAGCTAAAAGCCAAGTTTGGCATAATCCCAGTTTTAGCCTTTTGGAAATATCGTTTATACAGAGTGACATTACATGAAATTCTCAATTGCCAGGATTTATGAGAAAATACTTCAGTATGCACTGATATTTCACTATATACACAAATGGTTGTGCATGATGCCATAATTCTGGTGTGCGTGTAACAGAGGGCATTTTTATCATCTG
This sequence comes from Cyanoderma ruficeps, assembly GCA_008694505.1. Lineage (NCBI taxonomy): Eukaryota > Metazoa > Chordata > Aves > Passeriformes > Timaliidae > Cyanoderma > Cyanoderma ruficeps. Next base: position 2,160,749 of record VZDJ01000219.1, on the reverse strand, counting down.
GAATTTTTTGTGGGAAGCCTGACGATTCTGTGCAACAGCACTGTCTTGTGCCATGGTTTAGATGGCTTTTATCTATCCACTAGAAGCTATTTCGGGATAAATTGACAACCTGCGCTGTGTCTTTTTACTCAATCACCTCTGTGTGCAGTGTTTTCAGAGCAGCACTTATGATAAGGAAAAAGTAGGCATAAATGGGCTCGGAGAATTTATTGGGAGGCCTCGTGTTGATCAGGAGCTCTGCCAGCCCAGTGACTCCACTGCCTGTTGAGTGAACAGGTAGAGCCTTTTCTAGCCAGAGCATTTCTCCTCCTCAGAGATAAAAAGGGTGGAATGAACAGGCACTGAGACAGCTTGTCACTGCTGAATCTTGTCCTGACAGCTGCCTTAGCAGAATGCATTTGATAAACTGTGATTGACAAAATACTTGAAAACTGCAGCTTAAAACTGAATTTCTGGAGAGTGTGAAAGTAGACAGGATAAAGTAAGAATAGTCTTGTGAGCACACAGAGCTGTCATCACGCACATAACTCTCTTTAAATTTAAAAAATAGAAAGCTGTGGGGAAACCTAGACTGTCCTAATATAATTATCGAGATCATTACTGAAATTGAGCCTTCATCTGAAGCTAGGTTCTTATGCAGTATTTTGTGCTTGTTTACTACATGAAATCTAATGTTGTAATTTAATTCAGTGGTAGACAAGGGGCAAAGCAAGCAAAAAGAAAATCAGCTATGGATTGCTGTGAACCTTTGGAGTCTCTACATAAACTCGGAAGTTTTATGGTCCATTTTCATACTGAAGAAAGAATTGGCAACAGTGGACCTGATTTCCTTGACTTTACATCTGTGGTCTGAGAAAATTAGTTTCCACTTAATGCAAATTAAACTCATCATTTCCCCAAAAGAAAACCTTTTAAATGCATCTACTCCATGATTGGAAGCACTCAGAGGGCTCTTTTCTTAGGTGGGTTTTCTGCTCTGTTTCAAATCAATGTAATCTCCTTCATAGTCTATGTAAAATAATATATGTCATTCCACAAAACTCTGAAAATTAATTACATCACTCCTGTATAAATACTGGGATGATTTTCAAAGCCCTTCGGTGTATGTTGAGTTACAAACAGAAGAAGAGGTCACTGCCAGTAGTGCTGACTGCAGGGTGCAGCGGCAGTGAGCAGAGCACAGACTCTGTTGGTTGTAGTCATTAAACTGCGCAACCACTTGATGCATTTGTTGGTGTTCGTTCTATTTTTCATTTGCATTTAAATTCCTGTGAAGGAAAGATAAGATAGAGGTAAACAAACGGTGCTTATTTGCTCTTCAGTTGAGCCCCTAGTAGACATGTGACGTAGAGAAAGAAAACATTGGGGAAAAATGCCTCGGCATCCTCTGCAAAGCATCACACCTCCATTCATTCTCCAGCAGACTTCAAAAGACACATCACTCAGCTTTTAATGAAAACATAAATCAACAGGGAGTAACTAAAGATACACTTAAAGTTAACAGGAAACTAGGTCAATCACCACATGACTCAGTATTTGTAGCTTGGGTAAAATACATTGCAATGCTTTTCACATTGTAAATATCCTTCTGGTCCAAGAGAAAGTGTTTTCTGTGTTTATTTCCTATCTTTTTTGAGTCAGGGAGTGGAATGCTTTCTCTGTAACTCTGCACAGCATGAAGCTGTGATGTATTTGGGTGTGTCTCTCTTGTCCAGGGCAGTTTTTCTGCATTTTGTACAAACTGGGCACTGAGAGCTCCGTTCCATCAGGAAACAGATGAGTGTGTTTGTTGTCAGCCCGTGTTGTGTGCAGAGGGAAGCAGCTGCCAGCATGTGTGAGGTAACATATGTTGTTACAGAAAAGAGCTGATTTTATCTGGATTTTTTCTGAGTGTTACAGCCTCTTCCTGCACTTCGTTCTGTTCATGGAGCAAACTTAATTTTGGTGGTTTTTTAGAATGAGCTGGAGAAACAGAAACATACTGAAGTGATTGATTTCTGTATGGCAGTGTAGAAATTTCCTGAATAATCTCACAATGTGAATGGTAGGTGTGAACAGTGTGTGAAATGGATAAATATTAAGGAATTATGGTAGGCTTTGAATTGTCAATTAAGATTCAGGAAAGTTATGTTAGTACAACAGTGGACAATCCTGTGAAAGGATTATTACGTTGTAATATTACATGCAATATTACAATAATGCAAACAAACTCCTTCTTATAACAAAACTAGGAAGCAGTGGGAAGTTTATTTAAAGAAGAAACCAGAAAATATTGTCACTGCCACTGTAAAATGATGTGGAAGGTCCATAAACATTGAACAACAGTATGTTGAATTCTCGTACTTTCATTTAAAGAATTATGCAGTTAAACTGCGAAAGGTAGGAGCCAGTGAGATGAGTTATCCAAAGTATGGCTTGGTTTCCTGTTGAAGTACAACTTTAATATTCTTTAATGTAAAAACAACTGGTGACATGACTGGAGCCTCTGCTGCAGTGATTGACATAAAAAATGTCAAAGAGGAATGATTGCTCACTGCCTTTTACCTGGATGGAAATTATTCAGCATGACATTAGCAAATGACAGATCCAAATTGAGCAAAAATCCACCTCATATACGTTCAGGATTTCTCATCCCTGGACTTGGAAATCCTAGCAGTTTACACTGGTTCAGAGCCAGACTTGAGGAACTATGGAAGAAAAACCAGCCAGAGCTGTTGAATAAAATTGTCAGGAAATCGGAGAGGCAAGCTCCTGGAGTTACAGAGGGTATTCTCAAGTATTACTTTCATGTATTTATTCCAGTTTTATACTTTTCCCTGGGCTAGAGAAGCGATAAAACATCTTTGATAGATTCGCTACAGGTTGTACTTACATTCTTTTATCAAAGAGTCCTGAGAATAGTTTTGTTTCAAAGCTATAGGTGATCTCATTATAGAGGCTGAACAGATATTTGGTAAAGTTTGAGATAGAAATCTTGTTCTTCATATCTTTTTCCCCAGGAAAAACCACAGTGAAGCAGTGAGCTTGTCTTCTCGCGAGTTGTGTGTCCGTTCTTAGCTCTTCAAAATTGTTTACAGGCACAGATGACAAATAAGATCTTACCAACTAAATTACTTGAAAACTGTAATTTGATTCTTTTTCACTAGTAGAGCTTGCTGTAGAAAGACAAGAGAGAACAGTGAGTAAAAGTAGGTTTAAAGGTGATTGAGGCTCATCAATTAATTAACTTGCCACAGCAATTTAAAAACAAACAATAATTCTTAAGAGTGAAGAACATAAATGAATAATGAGGAAAGCAGATGCTGAAGTTATTACTTCAAGAGCTTTGTTTTGTTTTGTGAGTCGCTGCTATTGCTAGAACACTGATCTCAGTCATTTTCTTTGTATTTTTAGGGGCTTCCTTGGTTTTAAATGAGCAATGAGCTACAGTGTTAGAGGCAGACAGGATGTTGTAGTGTCTGTGGAATATTCAGGTTGTTGGGAAAAATCAAGAGCAGCTACCTTTAGTTTTTCCCTAATTCTACAGAAGGAGCAGGAAATTAGGATGGTCAGAAAACTGGTTGACTTATCCTTTCTTTACACTTTCAAGCTGAAAAATGCCTATCCCACAATAGGGAGAAAAAATATTTTTATGAAATTACTTATAGGATTTAAACTGGTTTTAGCCTTCTCCATAAAGTTTTTATTTGTGCAGTTTTGTGTTGCCTAAAGTGAGGAGAAAAAGCAGTGGGCACCTTAATTGAAGTGTTGAGTGGTTTTAGTACAGTGTATGTGGTCTGCTCCACATTTTAAACTTTGTACCTGACAGCTTCTGTTGTAAAATTTCATTCATGTGAATTTTTTCACCATATTTATGTAAGGATAACAGGTTTAGAGATTTGGTTTTGTTTTTAACAGTAGTTACTGGTCTTTCCAGGTGTTAAGTCTTTGATCTAAAAACAGTCATTGGCACAGAATAAAGTGTTATTTGTGAGAGGCTTGCATGGAAAAGGTATTAAAGAGAAAGCAACTGTAGAGAACCTTCAGTCTGCTTGAAGCTTTTCTTAATTTTTAAGAAATTATTCCCATGAGAATTGTAACTTGTATCTCCATAATTATTAAACCATGACTCGTAGCTGGGTTGTTGGTCTGTATGGGGCTACTGAACCATTCCTAACAGCACGAAATAATTGTCCTGGAATTGACCTTTACTTCAAAAGGCAAAGTAAAACTGGAAGGAAAAAATGCTGGGAAGTTTAACTAGAGATTTACTTTTTGTGTGAGCCAGTGACCATGCTGAATTAAGATGCAGTCGGGAATATTTTAGATGTTAGGGCTTGGCTGTTCAGGGGAGTTTGAGGAGATTTATCAAAACTACCAGATATGTAGTGGCATGATCTTAATGTGATATTGTGAAATTGATTGACACTCCAACGTAGACATAATCATTTGGACTTAATAGAGCTGATTTAATTCTTTTGGGAGATAAGACTAATAGAAATCATTTAATTTGACTTAAATAAATCTACTTGAAATTTAGGTTCAGTTAACTTTGACTTCACAGTTATAACAGACTTCTACACAACGAAACAGACACATCTCTGCACTCTAAGTGCTGATCTGAATTATGTACATCCCTGTGATTCTTATGGTAGAAAGACATTCCAATGCTTTTAGTATTCCATAGGAAATGAAAAAAAAGAAAAGTGTAAGTATTTTTCTTTTTAATTTCTGTGTTATTGTGTAGATAAATACTTGCTTTATTCACTGTAAAGGCAGGGATAGTGTCCTTGGAAAACCCAGCTCCAGGTGCAGTAGATCCATTGCTGGCCATACTGGTAACATTTAGCAAGTTCTAAATTGCGATGCAAGTCAAAACTTCTTCTGACTCCCATTTTCTAACCTTACCTTTAAGCCGAGGAGAGGGAAAATGGTGTATTTGCTGTGGAGTTTACTGAAATAAAATGTACTTTCAGATGTCCTTGAACTGCATTAGAGCATTTTCCTTTGTAGTGTTTGTCAATTCTGCAGGAATGTTGGGCGGTGTGTTAGCATATTATTTGTGGAGGTATACTCTTAAATATGTCTTGTGGGTGTTTTGCATTAGAGAAGGATTGTGCTTGAGAGCTGCCAGTACACTCTGAAGGTAAAGCTTTTTAAGCCTAATTGAGCTGTTGAATGCGCCTTGGAGGAGAGAGAACCGAACACAACTTGCACAAAAGATCAAACAAAACACTGGATGTAAAATGTGCAGTAGAACATAATAGAGTAATACTGCAGAGAGTAATTCTGTCAAGACAATATGGGAAAAGAAAAATTGTGTGGCCTTTTTGTTGCAGAACAGTTCTTATTCCCATACCTTTGTGCAGGACTTTTGTGTATTACTGATCTTTTTTTTTCTAACTGGAGGTGGTGTGTGTGGAGCTTGAATACTGCACTTGTTACATCTGCCCACCAGACATGGTCTGAAGTATTGGGGTATATTGTGATGGGGAAAATCCCTGTTTTTTGAGGGCGGAGTGGAGCATTGAACTGTCTGGTACTGAGTCTTCTGTCAGTTGCTCTGGAGTTTGTCCGGTTCCTCACTAATCATAATGCTGAGCGATAATCATTGAGTAAATAACAATGAAAATATACTGAGATACCAACAGAGGAGAAACTCTGCTCACAGCAAGTGGTCAGTAAAGAGGAAATCAGAGACATTTGGGACAAGTCTCATCCACACAGGTGTGACAGGAAAGGAGCCAGGGTTTATTACTGGATGTTTTTGTGTAAATGTAGGGTGGGAGGGAAAGCAGCTTGAGAAATTCAGGCTATTTATTTGTAAGGCTTTTTTTTTTTCAAGGTTTCTGAAGTGCTACTTTATAAAAATAAACCAGCCTTTTATTGTATATTACTAGTAAAAATTGGGTTATGCCACTTTGATAAATAGAAGAGGAAAAATGAGAACAGAGCTTAGGAGGATATTTAGGCTCTGGTCATATTTAATGTTCCACAGTTATTTTCTAGATCAATGTTGACTGGGAGACATAAGACTTATGGGTGGAAGAAGCAACTCTTATAAAATGTAAGGAAGTTTTTATATGTACGAGAACCGCCAAACAACCCAACCATGAACAATCTTAAAGGGTGGCGCACATCTTGCATGATTGGATGCCAAACTTCCAGTGATGCTGATTGGAAAATGCTAAACAGCAAAATGCAGAATACCTTTGAACTAATGAGATTGGGGATTTAGAGTGCATAGCAGGAAGCATCTATTTAAACTATGAAGGGGAGAATTTCAGAGGAAGAAAACAACTGGGAATGAAGAGAGAAAGAGAGGAGTGATCCTTGTTCCTGGATTGCTGATGGCTGTGAGGTGCTGCTTGGAAGATCAAAAGAGGGACTAGGACTAAAAACAAGAGGATATTTGGGGGACAGGCTCTTTCCCAGTGTTACAAATGTAACAAAAAGAAAATGACGAGGCCTTAAATCCAAAGGTGGTAAAAAGAAAAAGGCCAATCATTTATTGTTACAAAATGCCTACAGGAACTGAAGGCTGAGCTCATCTCAGCCCCACACGGCAAGACAGAGCAACCAATCATGTATATACGAGCCACCCCTCACAACAGTCCGTCCTTGAGAGAGGGGCACAGCTGAGGGCGGTCAGTCCCTTCTTCTTATAGCTTCAGTCCCCTCAGCGATTGGTCCATATTCAATCCTCCACATGATTGGTGCATTTTCTGTGCTCTCATTGGTCTTTATCGGGGTGCTGCCTACACCAATCAATCATTCTTTCCCGCCGTGACTTGATTGGTTGGTTATATCCTCCAGTGGAGGCTCTGGATTGTGGTCCCAGGGTAACATGAAGGAGAGTAGAAGATCCCTTCCCCCCTCCCTGGTATTATCCCCTTAACAATCCCATTAGGACTTTAACTGTGTTGGAAGTGCAACCGTACAAAGTCTCTGTAAACATTACAAGCTATACATAACAACACTAACCCACAATCATTGAACAATATTACAACTGCAAATATTTGTAACCATACAGAACTGTCAGAACCACTTGAAAACTAGACGCAGTTGTAAATAGAAATTGAACTTCCAGAACCAATAAGCCTATACACCTAAAAAAATGCTTCAACCCTTTTGGTATCCATAACACCAGGACAAAAGCATTCCGTGTGGGGCCCAGGCGTGCTCTGCTCTGGGATCCTGAGGAGCAGAACCTCTGGATGCTGGTGTCCAGATGTGCCTCCCAACTGTGGGAGGGAATGGATCTCCTCAGAGTGCAGGTTCCCTGGGGAGGCAGCTGGGCTGGGAGGGAATTTAGAGAAATATTTAAAATATGCAGGAGGCAAGGAGCTGGTCTGAACTCTGTGTTCCTCGTGGGAGAGAGGGCAGGAATTGCAGTGGCTGTTGTCAAAAGGTGCTGCCAGGATTTGTACTGGTATCAAATCACCTCTATCAGCTTTGGCTTTTGGCTGAAATTGGAGCTTGAGAGAGCAAACCAAAAACTGCTATTCACTCATCTTTAAAAGGCAAGGACAGAAAATAGGTTTCTCCCTGCCAGTTACTGTGGGAGGGGTTATATTTTAAGGGAATGTATGGGAGGAGCGCAGGAAATTCACACAGGTTTTACCTTTCCAGATATAACTGCGGTGTCTGATAGGGACTAAAATTAACTTAAAGTTCTATAGATTTACTTACAAAAGATTTTCTTTTCCTGATTTTTGGTAAAGCCAAAGATTGTAGGTCATAGTCTGCTCTTTCCTGTCTGATAATTGCAAAATCCATTACTATCCCGTCTAGATGGGTTTTTTTATAAAAGTCTATACTAAATCTGAAGAAAAGCCTAATAAGTAGATTAGTTAGAATAGTCCTCCTGAGGATGGTTGATTCCAAGTGTAGCTGCTGGAGATAACCCTAAATGCAATTAGGTTTAACTCCCTGTGGGTGTCAAAGGAAGGTAATACTCAGGGAGACTTCCCTTCAGATGACACTATTTTAAAGTGTCTTAACATTTAAATATTCTTTCCTTTTTTTTTTTTTTTAAATTGTTGGAGAAACTGTGCTTGGTAACTTGAGCTTTAGCCATTAATTTTAGGTGCTTCCCATAAAAAGAGGGATGGTTCAGCTTCCTTGGGTGAACAGTTTGTTGTCCTCATCTGTGTCCTTTATAAAGATTAAATATCCCAAGGTGGCCACAGACAGGTGAAAGAGAAAATAGCAGATTCAGTAACATAAGCTTAAAGGGTAATGTGATAAAATATCAATAGACGAATCGTTGATGGATTAATTCTGGTTTTCCTCATAAAAGAGATGAAAGCTAAAGCTCGTATTAAAACAGAAATAGAGACATTAAAGATTTTGTAACTTTGCATATTAAAGCATGGGATATAACGGAAATAGTATAATTGCAAACTGCTAAAAAGGTTTCATTTAGCTGTAAGTACTGCAGAAGAATTGCACTGTATTTGAGTTTGGTTCCATTTTCACATAGAAGAAGAAAAGGAAAAAAGCTTAACGAAACAATTCCATGACTTCCTCTTTCCTATATTCCTGCGCGTGGATGTGTTTAGTTATATTTTATTTCTCCCATTTTTAAAATATAAAAATTATATCAACTTTTAATGTCTTGTTTCAGGAAAAAAATGCTGGTAATATCAAAACAAGAAACTTGCAATAATTTTTTATTTACCAGCATTTTTCCATTGATATCCACAGTGCTCTGCCCTTCACATTTCTTTGCCTGACTTGTATGTTGTTCTTTGAATTATCTTTCTTGATAAATGTTCCTGAAAATCTTTTTTTTTTTTCCTTTCTTGTTTTTAAATCAGAAGTCTGTACCATCAAAATAAAGCTAAACTAATTAGATGTGAGCCAAAGTATCCAAAATGTCCTATGGTTGTACCTTATCAAAATTTAACTTCATGTGTGGCAGGGAGACATTGAGCCAGTTCAGTAAATAGTGCCTGGTTTTTATTGTTTGTAACTTGTCCCTTGAAATTCTTTTCCCCCAAAGCCAGAGATGTAAGACTCAGGAGCTGTCGTTCTCTCACATTATTACACTTGAAGTAAATTATTTTTGCTCCTAACAAATAGCTAATTTGTTGTCTAGTGTTCAAAGTGATTTATTTTCTATTGTCTTGGTCAGCCTTTTTTTATTTGTGTCAATGTGTTGCCTTTTTTCTTTGCATATAATAAATTGCTGTGTTTACAGAGCACATTTTCACTGTTGATTTGTTTGAGTGTTGGGTGAAAGATTAAATCATTATCTTATAAATATTATGAAGGATTTGAACGTGAGATGAACTGAGTAAAATTGTTTTCCAGTGAAAACTTACAGACAGTGAAAACAAGAATTAGTGACCGTGCATTAATTATTAGGCTTCTTGTCTTGCTGGTTTTTGCAAGGAAAATCATGTAAATGAATAAAAATAGGTTTCATGTTTCCTGTTTACTACATCTGAAAATTTTTCCTGATCCTATTATGAAATTCAATAATAAGTTTCAATTGACTTCGAGTTTTTCAAATGTAAGAGGACTCCCTGATTATGTCATGTTTTCAAAATCCAGGGTTATTTTAGTTCTTTTCTTTTTAGTCTAAGAGAAAGTAGATTCAAAAGTAAAGGGGTTTTTTTTGTATGTATGTATGTATTAAAATCTGTTTTCCTAAAGCTGGAGAGTTTTTGGGACAAAAAAGAAAAAGAACAAAACTCCTTGGAACAACAGAGTTTCAGTGATTCCTAGCTGAGATGCAGCAGAAAGAACTTGATGATGTTGAGAGTCCATGTAAAAAGTCATAATGCTGCTGCAATAAAAAGAACTTATTTATGACAGCTTTAATTGCAGCCTTAATGAAAGTGTTCATTTTCCAAATGTATCTTAGGAGTCTGTTTTTAGGGAACAAAAATTATCTTTTAAAAGGATGTAATGATGTGTATTTGACTATAGGAGTAATGGGCAGTACCCTGAAAATAAGTTAGTATGAACTTAAGCACCTCCTGAACAACCTGTATGGAAACTGCCTTTGGGTTAAGTTCTCCCCAAAGAGAGATTTCAGAGAGATTTTTATGCACTCAGGCCTTTTTTGTGGTTAATGATGCTGACAGTGGGTATATGGACTGCCTGCAAAGCATGACTGCACCAAACTACTGCTACTCAATCTGCCTTTTTATGTCATTGATAACAAGATAAAAGAATTCTTTATCTCTAGATAATATTGAGTAATGTATTTTATTTTCTATGGAGTAAGTATTACTATTGCTTTGGGTGGGAGGAGGTGAAACATTCTGGTGGCTGTGTTGCACCAAAGGTGAGTGGAATTGAAGAAAAGAAGAAGAGCCATCTCTAAAATGTTATTTGTTTTATTTCATTTAGATTTTCACACACACCTTTCTGAGAAATTGAAAGACAGACAGACAAGCTGGCAGCAGCTGGCTGAGACAAAGAACTCTCTAATACGTAAGGTTTTTTATTTTGCTTAAACTGTATTCTTTGTAAACTTAGAACCTAGTTTAGAACTTGTGTGTTGTGCGATGCTTAATCTTGTTCTGTGTATGTTCTGCTTGTTATGTGTTGTGGGATTTTGGTTGGTTGTTTTTTGTTTCCTGGGTATTTATATTCTGTTGAATAAACCCGACCTCTACTCCTGATTTCTATCTCATTGTTGAGTATTACCTTCCTGGTTGGATTGAACTGATTCAGGGGATTTTCACTGGGAGGCATGGCTGGGTGGTGAAGGAGCTGTTTTCCCTGAGCTGAAATTGCCTCCTGGTGTGGGGCTCATCCCATGAGAGGAGGACAGCTAAGACATGGCAGAAATCCCAGATCTGGATAGTCACAGGAAGAATTTTAAAAGAAGATGGTACCTGCACCTGTATTTTCGCAAAGGCAATTGCATATGTTGTATTCCACTGGTAAAGGTTTGCATGGGACACGAGTTTCTTCAGAGATTCTTCAGTCAGACTTTTGAGTGAAAGATTTGACTCTGTTCATCTTCAGTCTTGATCTGAATTATTTTGATCTAAGAGTATGACATTCAGGCAGTCACACCTGATGTGCTCCTGAAGTTTTGTATCTTAGGGGCTGTGCAGAATAATCAGGGAGTTGTGTTGGGTTTTGTGGATTTGTAGGGAATTGTGCAATGCGGGACAGGGGTTCTTGAAGTGTCACTGCTCCCCACACACATTCACACTTGTGCTTCCCTGAGAGTAAAATTCCTTTGGGAAGAAGAGCATGTTTGGGAAAAAAGCCTGCAATGCACTTTTTTAGCAAAAGAAAAAATTGCCAGGCTGTTGCAATATAAATCAAAAGACATCTCAAGGATTTTTCTTATGGCAAATTTGTCTGATGGTGCCATCTCCCTCTTGATATTTCTTGAATTCAAAAATTATTTTCATTCATTGGATATGTACACTTATACTAACTATAGTGTCAGCATGTGCCCTTGCTAAATTAGCAAGGGCTGGTTTTGATAAAACTTTTTGTCCTCAACTTGGCAAATTTTATCTTGTATTTGATTGCCTAATGAGATGAAAGATGCATTTTTTGTTTTATTCCATTGCACCTCTGATCTAGTACATACATGAAAGATACTTTTCTGTTTGGGCTTTTTTTTAAGCACTTGAGTAAATGCTTTGCAAGATGAGGGCCCTAACCAGGAATAATACTCTGCTTGCTTAATATTCAAATGAGACCGAGGTTCTTTCATCACCCTCATTGTCTGATGTACTTCTTTCCATATTTGCTTGATTTTTTGGTAAAATCTAGTGAATGGCATTAGCCTTTGAATCTCAAACAGTGTCTGGGCAAATACCACAACAGTTTCTTCAATCAGATTCTGGAAAGTGCTGAGCATTGACCATTTCCTAGTTAATGCAGCCCAAGAGTGTTCAGTGTGTTTTCAGACTGGAGATAAGGACTGTTTGTTGTTTCTGTGCTTCTCAGAAGAGTGGGAGCCAGAGCTTTTGGTAGAGTCATTAAATTTCCACAGTGCTGATGTACAATGCCAAAAGCTGCCCAAGGTGGTGTGTGTATGGTTGGTAATTAGGATGAAATTCATGAAGAATGGAAATGTACCTGTGCATTTCTGAAGCATTATTGGTGTTGCAGGAGGGTTTTGGGACAGGTGAAATGAGTGGGTTGTGCTATTTAGGCTGTACTAAATCTCAAAGAATAATGCTTGAATGCATTTTCCAGGATCACAGAAAGGTTTTGCCTAACAAATTCCATCCAGCTGAACAATTCTTCATTTGAAGTTTTGAGGCTTTTATACAAACAAAATATTGTTTCTCTTTGGTTTCCTCCTTTTTTCCTTGCAACTCGATACTCTTCCCAATCCAAACAAATTTAATTGATATATNATAAAAAGCATTCTGATGATCCTTAACTTTATATTAAATTGACCACAATGGACAAAGTAATATTTACAACATGATTTGAAGGGCAAAAAAGAACCAGTGTGAAAGAGAAGCTGCTGTGAGCCACAGGTGTTATTTTCTAAAAGGAAAAGTCCAATACACCTCTCAGGAAAAAACTAAGCTGTATTGTGTATGGGAAGTGCTTCTGGCCCTAAACTGAGAAATCCATATGAAATTTCCCAACACTGGGTGTAAAGATTTGCCTGAGGCATCCCTCTGCACGGTGACTTTTTCTGGTGCAGGGTTGTGTGTGCGTGCTGGACTGGACACAGGGAGCAATTTTGGCAGCTAAGATACCACTGACCTCTGCTGGGAGTAATCAGATATATTTAGTTTCTGTCCTGGGCCCTGTGCTGCTCAGATGTGGTGGAGATTCCTCTGCCAGAGGCTGACATGTGTCTCTGTGTGTGTGTATATATATATATATATATATATATATATAAAGAAATGTACAAGTGTGCTACTTAGAGTATGACATGAATAGGACACTGAGAAGCCTCATTAAATGACAAGGGCAGAAGGGTCAGCTCCTGGCATGGTGTGTGCCAGCCAACCTGAACTGGAGTGCAGTAGAAGACTTGACAAGGAGGGAGGGAGGAAGGATTGAGTCAATCAAACCATAGTGCAGGCTATTAACAGGGGATTTTTAGGTTCAAATTCTAGTGGACAATCTTTCAAAACTCCACAAACAAGACCTGGGTTTATCATTGGATTTTAGCAGTGATTTCTTTAAGCAGCCAAGTCTGGGTTGTGCAATTGCTCTTCATGCGACTGTTTTGTTAAGAAACTGTCACTCAGAGAATGGAAACCACACAGCCAAAAGTGTGTGATAAAATACCGAAAATGTGGGAAATCCTGAGGGAAAAGTAAAACCCTCTTGCATAGGGGGTCCTAGAAGAAAACGAGCTGACAGCTCTACCAGGTGCCTCCTCTAGGAGCAATGCTACGGAATTTGTCTGAACAGCACCACTATTGGAAATGAACAGTTTGAAATTTGCTTAAGAAACAAGAGGTTGAGTGATGAAAGGCTGAGCTGCTGACAAAACACTTGATCACCTCAGATTGGTACAAATCGATCTCTGTGTAATGCACCATGTCCTAAAAACTGGGAGCTACAAACAAGACATTTTATTTTAAGGAGTTCTGTGACAGCTTATAAAAAAATAGCTTTTTCCACTTTTTGCATGAAGCTTCTACCTTAAAGATACTGATGAAATAGGTGACAATTTTTAACACAAGTGGTGACAAAATAAACACCATCTGCTAGTGTTGGCTTATTCCATAGTCTTCTCATGCTGGGTGATTTTATTTCACCTTTTTTCTGAAATAGTTAATGACACATCTGCTGTGTGGTGGAGGTGCATTTTTGGTGATTAAATGTGGACATGGGATCAGAAAAAACAGTAACAAAACTTTTTCAGGAAGCTGAAGAAAATATTAGTGCCATAAGGAGCTAACAAACTAACTGTGTTGATAGCTTTTCTTTTTTTATTTTGACCTGGTTTATTGTTGGATCAAAAATCTCAAATCATATTTGTTCTTTCAACATTCATATTTATCATGGAAAACTTCTCATTTGGCCTTTATTTTACCAAAGCAAAAACCTTGCCACTGTGACATCCGTATTCCTCCAAGCAAGACTGGTTTTGTGGCACATCTGTGAGTCTAAGGATGTGGGGTCAGAGCAGGTTTGGGTGTCCCGGGGAATCAGGGTCAGATTTGTTTACATAGGAAAATATATTTAAGGGAGCATAATGCACAGTGGGATCTGGAGGACAAAATAATGAGGTTTATCTCGAGGTCCAGTTGAATTCTGGACAAAACAAAACTGTTCCTACATGTAGAGCTGTTTGTTTGTATAGAGTATGTCTTTATTCTGTATGAATCCATCTTCTCTGAAGTATCTTACCCTGTATGAATCCATCTCCCTCCCAAGCACCCTTGTAGGGCAAAGTGTCCTTGTCTCGAGTCCCTGGTGTAGGCAGACTAAGTTGTAATTCCTGATGGTTTGTGTCAGGCTTTGCTTTCTTCCCTTTGGCAGAGCTCGGTGGTCCTGTGGATTTGAAAATCCCTTTGGTGTGTCCCCGAAGAGCAATCTCTTCCCATCACCCCAGGATGTCCCAGTTCTCCCTTTTCAGTCAGCAAGGAGAATTCTTTGTGATGGGAATTCCGATGCAGCGCTTTGCTGCAGAGGCATTAGCATAATGATCCACAAAAAATCCAAGCAATTAGGCTGTTAAACCTGTGTTTACCGTGCCAAATCGTACCTCCCTGTGCTGTTACCAGTGTGAGTAGATTTTAATAAATCCAAAAAACTAAATGTCTGCATCCCCGTGTGGATGGGTGGCTATTTAATTTTAATATTTATTATTGAATTTTAAGATTGAGGTAGAAATTAAAGCCATGGAAACTCTAGGGAGAAAAGACTCCACATTTGGTTATGTTGTTCTCTGGTGGGTGAAAAACCAGAGTGGGACTGCGAGACTTGAATTCTGTCTCTGTCTAAAAAAGTTTCAAATGAAAACAAATTCGTTGTCTTTCCTTCCTGGCACCAAGGTCTGTTTAATGGTATGAAATCCTTCTCCTCATTTCATGGTTTCATAAAACCACAGAAACTAAGTTATGTAAGTAAAGCTGTATACAATCCAAGAGGAAAATTACATCTGGGAAAAAAAAAAAAGGCTATAAATATTTTTAAAAGGAATTGCCTGGGATTGTGGGGTGGTTTGTTTTGTTTTGTTGAGCCTTGCTTTAGCTCCTGATGAACACTGGCTAAGGAAACACTGATAGAAATATGCATAAGGGTAAACATCTGTACCTGTAGGTATTGTTATACTTTTGTTCAAACTTCATTCAATTTATTACTTTAATAATGAATGTGTAGAAGTGCCTGCGAAGTAATATGTCATTAATGTTAATTGTTCTGATAAAAGAAAAAAAGAGCAATCTGAGTCTTGATTTTTTTATCTTTACAGGCTGCATAGTAATTAAAAATTGGAATGAGAATTCATGCAAGTTGCTCCAAATGTATGCCAAGTACATTCAATAGTGAATATTTGAAGTCATCCCATGCTACTAAGCAGTGATGAACAGATTTACATCCGTTAAATACTTATATTACAAACCTTTTGGCTTGACCTCATCTCTGTAAACATTTCATTTATGAATTATCAAACCTCTTTGAAAGACAGCCTTATGTACGTGTATTATCATTTATGTTAATCAGAAACATTTTTCAAGCTGCTGTGCATGAAGTAAGGGTGAAAAATCCCTTGCTTATTCATACCCATATGTATGCTGTGAAACTTGAATAAGGAGGGAGACAAAAAGGACTGATTTAAAATATAAATTATATACATATTTTTTATGCTCATGCCATATTTGTATAGTTTAGATTTACTGAAATTCAGTTTTAAAGGTAGAAGTGTGGCAAGTCAGAGTAGAGCTTTTTGGATCAATATCCATAGCTTGATTTTCTAAATCTGTTTTGTTTAGATTGGGAACTGGAAGTGAAGGTGCTTCAATCCAAACTGGGTTTGCATCTGTGGCAAAACTTTTATAGTCTCTAACAGATTACATGTTATATTACAGGATATTTTAAATATGGAGAAGCAATGAGGAAATGATGACTGCACATGATTTTAGACTAAGTTACTTGCAAACCCTTCTGCTTACTAAAGAATTTTATTTTGACAATGGAAAACTGCACTCAGAAGTTGTCAGTGGAAGGCCAGGAATTTTGATGGAAATGTAATGGATGGTCTGATTGTATCTGAAGATTAAAATCTGTTTGGGGTAATAAGCAGAGGTAAAAAGCTGACTCACCTAGGCCACGTCTTGAAATCCATTTCTGTACTGGGATAAGTGAGCTCAGTATTTGTAACCAGGTTCAAAGCATTTCTGTTGTTATTAACGCTTGCAGACACAACTGATAAAAGGTTTTCATGCTTCTTCAAAATTTATGTCCTTATAGAGCATTCTTAGGAGTTAATATATGATCCTGTGTAATTGTTTAGGTTTTGAGTGATGGTTCAGCAGCATGAATGTGCTTCAGAGACAGGGTTTTCATAGTGCTTGTGCTCAGAATTTGCCCATGCTTGATTGTACTTTGTTCCTTTTTTATTTAGAATGAAAGCTTTGCTTTTTCAGCTGAAGTCTGGCGTGGGGAAATACTGTGCCTCAAATCCCACATAGCCTGAACTACCTGGTCCCAATTAATGAAAATATTGAATGTGGTGTTAATGCCAGGAGGGCCCTGAAAGGACTTAATGAAAATTACTGACATAATCCTTTTCTAAAATAAAGCATGGTTTTGATATGATTAAATAGCATGTGGAAGTGGGAAATTGAGAGCATTTTGGAAAAGTAAATGATCTGCAATAAGGGAAAAAAAATCAGGTGCCTTGTTTCTCATTACAAACCAGAAATCTTCATCTCTTACCTATCCAGCCTGCAAAACCTTCAGCCTTTGAGCAGTGTAGAATATTCATTTTTAGGGCAAGACTGTACCACTGCCCTCCCTTCCCTTTCCACTCAAAGGATAGTTGGTTATTTTTAGGATTAGTTGG
Organism: Cyanoderma ruficeps; assembly: GCA_008694505.1. Classification (NCBI taxonomy): domain Eukaryota; kingdom Metazoa; phylum Chordata; class Aves; order Passeriformes; family Timaliidae; genus Cyanoderma; species Cyanoderma ruficeps. The sequence goes on along the minus strand of VZDJ01000219.1, from coordinate 2,143,795 downwards.
AGATGTTGCCTCTGAGTTTGGATTCTGAATCCGACTTTGTGTATCCTGTGATGAGATCCCCATTTAGGTGAACATCTATTGGCTCTTTGTTCAGTAGTAAAAACAGCTTGTGCACCCTCCCTGACAGCTTCCTACCCAGCACAGGCTGAACAGCCACATGCTGAGACTGAGCAAGTGCCTGCTTTAGTCTCTAGAATTGACATTTTCAGAGTAATAAAAGGCATCTCTTCTTTTAGCCACCGTCACTCCTCATTCTCACAGAAAGCCTTATCAAAATAACAGCGCTGCACTTGCAGTCAAACTTCTTGTCTTGTACTCATGGCACCAAGGATTGAATCCTTCCCTTTTGGATCTGACTCAGATCTGGCTTCACTCTAGGTTGGTCTCTGAACATTGTCTGATATAATTTTTGTAAAAAAGCATGTGAGCTGCATGCCTTACAGGCTGGTATCAGCATTTTTGCAGCTTAAAGTGAGAGTTTGTACCAACAGTCTCTTGAATACAGGAGGAAATTGAGACTAAACCAGGAAATCAAGGCCATAAGTGCCATGGTTGTGCAGTACTGCTGCATGCAATAAAGGCTCTAGGATGCAAATTCTGCAGAGGTAGAATTGATATAAACATGTTTCAGGTAGATTTAGGAATAAGATAAGAATAGAATTAGATAAGGAAGATAGATAGGACTGATGAGTTTTGTATAGATTTCGTCATTTTCTGAGTCACTTGTGTGATGTGCATTATTGGCATTCCATTTCAGGTGACTCAGAGTTTGTAGTGTTAGGAAGCAATGTCATGTCAGGCGTGTGCTCTTCTCAGAGCGGTTAATACAATGCTGCTGCTTAGGTAATGAAGCAGAAATAATGTGAAAAGCACTGCAGATGTTAACAATTACAAAAAATATAAATGATATTTGCCTTCCTTTACTGTGCTGTTTCCGATCTGTCCTTCCAAATCTGTTGTGATAGAAGAAATCAAATTGTCTGAAAGTTAAACGTGAAGTAAAGGGAAAGGATAGAAACGTCTCTTAGGTGTGGGTACAGAGATACACAAATACTTATGGACATCTATGTAGACAATATTTGAAATCACTAAAAATCACCTGAGCTGCTTCGTATGAAGCAAGAAATGTTCTATAAAAACAGCTGCTGCTGTTACACAGTCTTTCTAGCTCTGCTTTCCTCATCAAAATCATACAGAAAAATGTGGTTTTGTGTGCTGAATATAGTGCAAGTGAATTCCTTGTTCAGCTTTTAATTAATTTAAATTAAGTTCTAAATTTGGTTCCCTGTCCAGGCTTATGCTTATGACCATTGTTTTACATGACAATCAAATTAGCATTTAGAAATTCCTTTTCCTTCATTGTTCTCATTATAGAAATACCTGATTTAATTCTTCTTTCGTTCTTGCCTCTTTCTGAGCTGAACCTGGTGTTCAGCTGTGCTCTGTGAGCCTGTGCTGAGAGAAACCCTCCTTGCCTTAGAGCAGAGAGACACAGGCACTACTCTTGAAGTGGTTGCACTTAATAGTGACAGAGGAACACTTATTTTCGTTGGAGGGCAATGTGTAACAGAAATTCCGTTTTGTTATTCAGATATATATGCAAAGAGTTCTATTCTTGTGTTATTTCTGATAGAAAAACGTACAGAATGTAACTTTCTGAGTTCCCAGAAAGACGTAAACTTTTGAACCTGATCTCTGTCAGCTTCTCTCTCTACTCCACAGTAACTGCATGTCTCCTTTTCCTCCGTATCTTGTACGTGGCAATTATTACTGTCAAAGACATAAGGTAATTAAGCTGAATTTCATACTGAGGGCTACGGGCTAAAATAAATAAACAATCTGATTTCATAATTGGCATTTCGATAAGCTTCAGCTATCAAAAGTTTGGGTTAATTTTTTTTTTTTTTTCCATTTCACCTTGCATTTTTCAACTCCCCAGTGCCATTTCCTAGCTGGGAGCCCTGTGGCAGAGCTCAGCTGCTGCTCGTGTGCAGGCAGTGTGTCCCAGCACAGGTTTGGGAGTGTCAGCAAACGCTGGCTGTGGTTCAGTGCTCGGGTAATTCTCCCTCATTAATTTGTGGAAGCACTGTTTGAACCCATCAGCTTCAACGTAAATCACTGCTCAGGCGTGAGGCACCAGAAGGTGCAATTAAAGAGGCAGTAAAATTAGATTGGGTTTAAACTGTTGCTTTTTCATAACTCAGGGATGCAAACACAAAGTTTTTCTTCTGTTATTGGAAGAGGTTGCATGTCCAGAAATACACTGAAGTGTGTTATGCTGAGCATGCTCCCTAAGGAGAGCAAGGTAGTTGAGAATGATAGTTTTTTCAAGCTCGTAACGTTTCTGATGTGTTCTTTCAGTTCTTTGATGAATATTATGAAAACGTAGAATTCAAATCAGTTAGGCTCTTTAACAGGTACCTTGTTGAAGGTTGGATAGAAATAAACTCAGTGGCATTTATTTGTTAGCTGAAAACTGGCATCAATGTGGTATCCAAAAGGCTGCAAGCACCCTGAAGTGAAAAACAAATTCCATTAAAGAAAAACTAAATTATGGTTTTAGTGAATTTGCGTTGGTAGATATGAGATGTGCATGTCCTTTACGAATTGTTGATGCCCACCTCACAAACGACAGTGCTTGTCATTGCTCAGCGTGGTTCATCCGATCTAAGGCTGGTGCAGGGTGGGGAGATGTTGAGTGTTCCCAAATGCCCATGGAAGGGCAGGCAAAGGGCCCTGAGTCTCCTCTGCAGAACAAGTTCTGCTCTGCTGAGTGACCATGCCGAGAGCCACAGCACAAGTAATCTATGATAAACCTACACAAGGTAAAAATTGAGTGCTAAATGTACTCCAGCAGCTGTTTCAGTGTAATTCCTTCTTCAATAAACTGAAGAATTTGTTGAAAAGGACTGCAGCATACACCTTGTATTGGATTCTAATCAGCCAGTTAAGACACTCAACAATTAATACTCTAGAGCTGAAAATTAATCAAAAGTGAACAGAACTGTGTTGAAAGAAAACAGTTTATATATTGATGGAAGCGAGGGGAAAAAAAAACCAATATATTGAGGGGTTGGGGTTTTTTGGAGGGTTTTTGATTTAGCTTTTTTTTTTGCTGTTGTGTTTTGGTTTTTCCCCCCTGGGAATATCATATATATCATTCTTTTAGTTTAGTGCAAAGCACAGAAGTCATTCTCCTGGATGCTTTTAAGGCCAGCATTGGCCCTTCCTGGCTAGTGCTGCCTAAAGTAGCTTTATCTACACTGGTTTTTTGGTGCTCAGAAGCCCTGGAAGCATAGGATGTCTTCAGTTAAGACTCCTCATGAGACTTAACTACTTGCCAGATTTCAGTTGATCCAAGATGTTTTATTTCTGCAGCTGGGTCAGGATATGGTTTTTCTTGGCAGAATTTTTTGTGGGATTTGAGGTTTTGGTATTGTTATTTTTTTATTTTCTATGTTGCACTGAGGTGTTCATACAGTTATGTTGTTGGCTGTGTACTACAGTTTGAGCTTTCAAATACCCTCAGGTTTTTGTTTTTCTAGAATGTTGCTATTTACAATATTCCTATGAAGTTGCTTGAGTTGGCTTCTGACAGTTTAATATGTTTTGTAGAGCTGTAACTTTAATTATCATTCCTCCAAATTTGTCTCTACTTAAACATCTGTAACCTTGGAGTTCCATAGCTTGGTGAGGTTGTTTAATCTCCCTTTTAATTTTCATCTTGATGTATTATAAATTCTACCTGGCAAATAATAGTAGGAGAGAGAACTTCAGGAACAGTGCACCTGCTGATCTGTGTTGGTGTAAGCAGCACAGATTTCAGTCAAGTTATGTGACAAATTACTATTGCTTCATTTCTTTCTAAAAAAAAACAAAATCTGACCTCAAAGAAATGTCAGTATTACAATTTGTACAATTTACAATTACAAAGCTCCTTGTAAATGTAATGGTTCTTTTTGAAAAAATGCAAGATTTGCACTTGGATACGAATAGAAAATTGAGGACAGAATATTAGTTACTGTGCAAGAGTTGCTAAAAACATATTAAATGGAGAAGGTACATCCTTATTTCTAAGTTACACTTTTCACAGATATTTTGTTAAGTGAAAATGGCAACTATTACTTTTGTAAATGCTCATATTCATAAATGCTTACATTTCCCTTCCCTCCCCTCCATGTCACGCACAAACTGGGAGAGTCAGGATTGCTAGCAGATTTCTTGTTAGAGATAAGTGGTGACACTTCCTTTATGTTCATTAAAAACTTTCCTCTGATGGAGATAAATAGATAAATGACATGCTTGGGGTTACCAGGAAGATGTGATTTCATCATTCAGTAAACAAGCTTTGAAACAGAGCTCCTGATTTCCAAGTAAGTTAAAATCACACCAGCTCTGACAAAGGGAAACGTTTATTCCAACGCCTGAAGCTCTGACTCTGGAGTCACTTGAGCACTGTGTCTTGCTGTCAGCTATTTTGGATAGATTTTGCTCAATAACAAATTCCTAAGTTCTAGAAATAATCTCCATTATTCACATCAAAGCACGTTGCATAATTTGTCTGAACACAGAAACGTGATGTAGGTAGGGTAAAGACTGATGATTGCTGACGTCTGCCTGCGTTCAGAGGACCCCGTGGGCCTGTGCCAGCAAAGTGTACACCCCTTATGTCATCAGCAGCACAGGTGGGGGCTCTCAGCTCATCCCTGCCTCTTTCTGCTCCTATTTGAGGCGTCAGAAATAGGTGTCTGAAGCTGCAAAATGTGGGTGTTCAAGAATGAAGTGAGTGAGGAGTTAACCTTTTGTAACTTCAAGATTGCCTTTTGAGGTCAGACCCTTGTACTGGATGACCTCAAGAGGTCCCTTTCAAACTTAATTGTTCTACAAGTCTGTATTAAGTGACATGGAAAGGAGATAATTAATTTGTGTGAGACCTGTAATTTGTTTCCTGAAATCCTAATAATCTTGACCTAAGTATAGGCACTTCTGTTACTCAGGTTTTTTGATACCATTTTTGGAACTTCTCGTCTATTCAGAACCCAGATCATTGCTTGGTCCGCTGTAACTGCTCCAGGTTATTCCAGCAGTGGGCATAGCAAAGAAGGACAGACCCACCATTCATAAATAAACCCCAAATTTAGAGTATTTCCCAGCACTGATCTTTAAAATATCATCAGAAAATCTCATGTGATCACTAAGTGCTGTGTTGCACATGAGACAGCAGCGCTGCAACTTCTGTATCAGTCCAAAATAAAACTGTCTGAGGATGCCAGATGAGAAACTGTTGGTTTTTCCTAGATCCACAGGCTTTAAAGGCAGCACTGTTACGGAGCCTGTTGTTGTTTGTAAGGAAAGATTCACTGCCTCAGAATGTGATGTCAGTTCCATACATAAACAGGATTAAAAATACTAGAAATCGCTCTGTAAGTAAGTAATTAACAAGCTGTAAATGTTCCCATCCCTCCCACATTGTACTGGGGAGGATCAGCTGATGTTTGTGTGCGTGGCACATCTTCAGAACACGTGCAAGGTGCGAGGGAAGGTCAGCAGTGATAATTGCTTTACAGACTGGCAGCCTGCCAGCACTGGATCAAAATTTCAGCCTCGGAACGTTTTGTGTGAGTTTGCAATGGAGAGTTCGGTGCTGTGCTGCGTTTCACAAGACACTGACATGCTGTTTCCATCACTCTCTTTACCTTCTGTGCCAGAGATGTGACTGTACATACCTGCTGTAAGAGGATTGTGGCAAAGATTGCTAATTTCTTATTATTTATCAGACAATAACAATACACAACTGGTGAATTCTCCTGTTGGTGTCCCATCCGACATGGATGGCCACGTGTACTTTTGGGAGGTGTTACTGAAAAGACCAGTAGATCTGGGGGAAATCAAGACAAAATATTTTACCTGTGTTCTTTTCCCTTGCATTAGGAAGGTTTTCCTAGCTTTCAGGGTTTGGTGTGGCTCTTCAGAACATATTTTATGGTTTCATTGTTATTCATAGCAATTTCTTTCCATTGAAATGAGTAGCTATGGTTACTGGATGGCTACTGCAGCCCCATGCAGGGAGGCTGGGAGAGGGGTTAATTGTTGGATGATGTGTGTTTTCAAACTGTAGCAAGAATTGTCCAGCTTCTACTCTGAGCTCTTTGGAAAATAAAATTTGATCACATAAGTTCTATAAGACTGCCTGAAGCAAGGGAATTTGGTAAAAGGTGATGTTTTAATAATGATGTTAAGCCTTTTGTTAAGAAGCATGTATTCCCTTCCCATATTCCATTCCCTAGGCAAAAGGAAGTTGTTTCAGTCAACCCTGTCACAGTTGCAGGTTACCATGAGAAATTAAAAACTTTCTCAAAATAAGTGCAGTAGTGGTTAGACTACATTGGGCCAGAGTGTTTGGGAGAATTCAGATTTGTCTGATGGGGAAAGGATTTGAGAGAAAACTGAATTAAAAGCGCCTATAAGACATTTCTCATTGCTTTTAAGCTTAAAAGATAAAATTGAATTTAAATTGTTAGGCCCATGTTCACTATAATCTAAAGCAGAACAGCCGTTATGCATCCTGTATGCAAAGGGTTTGGAATAAATCCTGTGAGCTCCTGTGTTCATATTTTGCCTACAGAGCCAGGAGACCGATTTAAAAAGAAAATCAGGAATATTATGTAAACCACTAGGGCTCCTCTGCATTCCTTTGTGAGCAAAGCAGCAACAAACATCAGCATCCACACGGGGTGCCTGATAACAGCAGCTCTTTGCCAGGATTAATCGTGTTCTGCCATGGGGAGTGCAGGGCTGCAGTTCTGTGCCACACAGTTCTGTTGCTCCTGGTGCAAGGTGGCATCACGTGGAGACTGAGTCTATCAGAGACCTGATGGTATCATGGAATTGTCTGGCTGCCAGAGCACCTTGTTGGAGCTGCAGGAGTCTACATTTAAATCAAGGAAATCATTAAGCTATTACACCTTAGATCAGCAAATAATTTCACTGAATTTTATATTTTTATAGTGTGCATGTACACGTGTATACTTAAACTCACAATAATCTGGTTGCTTTTATGTTGTTTTTATGCATATCTCTGATTTTTATTGAAAAAAAATCCTGACTAGTTAGCATACAAATTACATTCTTTTTCATTGATTACTAGCTATGAAACAGCAAAAGTAAACAATGAGATTTCTCCTAATGACTATCTGTTGATTTATTGGTAATCAGCAAAGCAAATATTTAAAAGTTTAATTGTTGATAAATAACCTATATTAAAGTTTTAATGGATCAATTGATGCATAGTGTTTTGCTGCAGGCTGCCTGATCAATGCCTTCACTGTACATTTAAGGTTTTTTTACACATAGAGGACGATAAGGTAAGAAATTGAGGAAAGGAGATACCCATATGCTGAAGGGACATAAATAAACTTGAGTTCGGGGGCGAAGGGGACAACCATTCAGAAGCAGAACATATTGGATGTGGGACATTTTGTCAAAGGTAACAGCTACAGCAGTTACTGAACACAAAGCTGCCTGGGACAAATAATAGAAGAGTTTTTATGGTGTTAGAAAAATCTTCCCATTAACTGAACACAATATGCAGGAGCAAACATATGGATTGGTCTCATTAAGAACAAAGACATTTGTTTGAGATAAGCCTCAAAGGGAAGGCGAGAAGTGGCGTTTCACTTTGGGAAAGACAAAAGAATAATGAGGTTAAATTAGAGCAACATCACATTATCACACTGGTGGAGTTCGGACAAAGACAGAGTACAATAGTCTCACTCTGTGTGGGGAAAAAAAAAGAAAAAGAATTGAGCATTACTGGCACAATAATGTTTTGGTTGGTTTTCAGTGTTAGAAAGCTTTTTCCAGTTTGTTTGGTGCTATTCTGTGCAGTTTGGGCACTCCTGGTTCCACAGTCAAGGCTGTCTCACACAATATCCAGAAGAAATTCTGGGCATTGAGTGTAATGTTGAAAATGAAATCTTGGGCATTGAGTGTAATGTTTCTCTTGCTCCTCTCATGAATTTGCTGTTCTTTTCCTTTTTCAAACATGTTGGTTGTCCGAGCCTTTATGTAATCTTTGATCCTCATTCTTGGAGCTGAAGTCCTCAGCTTTACTTTGGTGAGCTGTGGATGATTTCCTTGCTCTGTTTTTTTTTAGTTACAGTAACTTGGGGCTGTTGGTAACCAGTGTGTGGAAATGTGTCCTGTTGTGGCTGAAATCCTATTTCTGAGCCTGACTGAAGGCAGTCACTGCATGTTCACACACTATATGGGGAATGAGAGTGCCTAGAGCAGTCTTTAAGTGGCATCTTGTACGTGGAGCACAAAAAAGCATTTGCATGTTACCATCTGAATTTCCACTGGTGCTGACTCTCTGAGGTCTGGCCATCCTGACATTAGTAAATAAAGCAGGGAACAGAAGTAATAAAATGAAAATATAAAGGAAGTTCCTGTGTTGGCTTTGTCTCCTTCCCTTCACCAGGTCTGTGAGTGCTGTTAGATGCTCGTAGGGGCACAGCAAGAGAGGTTTGCTGTGTCTGATGTTACACAGAATTTGTCACCCAGGTAGGCCTGTGCTTTTCACATTGATCCCTCAGTCAAGCAGACAGGTGCTCTTTGTCATCCCCTGGTTAAAACAAATAAATTAATCTCAGTTTTTCCTTCACTGTGTTTTTTAGCTCCCTTGTCAACAAGTCTGGGTGTCTCATGTGCTGTGTTCCTTTCTTTTTCTGAACTCTCCAGTTCACTTCTTTCCCTCCCGCTCCCCCACAGTTGTATTCCCCTGCATCTTAAATAGTTCATTTAAGAAGTAGCAGACTTACAGAGGAATTTTAATATGATCTCCCATTATGGAGATTTCAATCTGTTCCAGAATCACGATTCAATCTGTTAGCTAGATAAGAGTTTAAGAAATTTTTTAGGCTTTGAGAACTTTGTAGTGAAACGAATAAAGTGTAATATTTACAGTAATGTAATGCCAAGGGAAGATATTGCTCAAATTGAGATAATAATTTAAAGGAATCAAAGATATAACTTAAAAATTAAAAAAAAATCAGTTCTATTTAAGCCTTATAAGAAATATATGCCTTTAATATTAAAAAGAAAAGAGGGGAATGGAGGAAGAAAAATTTTTTTTTTCAGTTCCTGAAAGTCCTGTGATGTGGAAAATCTCTTTCCTGTAGCTGGGATAAGTGAGGTAATATTATAATGCAAAGTGCTGCAATGTCATGCTGCATACAGCAGGACTGGAGTGTGCAAAATAAGGCAAAAATTACACCTGTCCCCCAATGAAGTGTCAGTGTGGGATCTACTGGCCTGAGACTGTGACCATTAGGAATGATAAAACAAATTGTATTCATTCATTTATTTACAGAAGACAGTGAGATGTTTTAGGGAATGTAGTAAGCACAGTAGGAGACTAATGAAGTCAAATTTTATCACAAAAAAGTCTCTAAAATAACTTCACTTTTTATCTTCTGTGATTATAGGATACAGGTCACATATGATAGTGTTTGAATGTCCTAAGTATGTGTTAAGAGGTGAACATTTGATCATTTTTGTAGCTTCAGAATTAGTTGAATGCATGGTTATGCTGTCTCCAGCACACAAACAGATTGATAAGATTGGTCAAATAAACTTTATTAACCTCCTCTCAATGTTAGACTATTCACAGTCCCAGGAGTGACAGAGAGCCTGGGATCAGTCAGTTATGAAAATTTTGCTAAAAATGAAAACTTCTGGTAAACTTCTAAAACAGGTTAATCCAGAAGGTATTTCTGAGGAAAGAAAGCAGGAATGAAAAACATCCACAGTGAAGGTGAAGTCCTGGTATCTGTAGCCAAGAACAATCACAAGCTGAGTGTAGCTGGTGAGTCAGAGTGGTCGTCTGGAAGGTGGGCACTTCAGAACAGGGAACCAACATCAGGTCCTGAGAGGAGGAAAAAAGGAATTGAACTCTTTTAAGAGCGTGTCTTCAATGTGATGCTGTCGTGGTTTTGAACCTAAAGCCAATCTGAAGTCACTCTGTCCTCTCTCATGTTTGGTTTTCTTTCAAGGGCATTGAGCTGGGTAGCCTTCTGTTAAATGGAATTATAAACTTCATTCCTTTTATCGATTCCTGAGCAATATTTTGAAATATTGTGATTTCAGTTCAAGTGAGAAATATTTTGATGACAGTGTTTGCCATCCTCCTTATAACTCTGTCAGTGTCTATTGTGAGCTAGAAGGAAAAATGAGTAGTTGTGGCTGGGTCAGATAGCAGGAATTTACAGAGAACTCAGTGTTCTGTGTTGCATCCAACAAGGTCTGTCTTCCTTTGAAACAGGGATGACCTCTCTGACTGAATACCAAGGAAGTTCAAAACCCTCTAATTTTCCTTGAAATCTATTTTTATCATGATCAGGGACAGGCAAAGTTAAAAAGTACAAGACTGACAGCTCAGAAAGGATAAAATGTCTTTATTGAATCGTGCAGGTATTCTATAGCAGAGCTGAAAATTGTTCTGGTTTTCTGGGTTTTGTCACTTTTATTGTGCACAGCAGGTTTCCAAGGATTCTTTATTTATTCAATTGAAAGTCTAAAAGAAATTATAGTAATTAATGAAACGCGCCGAAAATCATAAAATTTCATTAGCATCAGTGACTGTTCTGTCATTGACAATATCATAACTGTTGGGAGAAAAATATATATTTAACAAGGATTAAAACTCGAATTCAAAAGCATATATAAACCATATATATAAATGTGTGTAGATGTATGTATGCATATTAGAATTATTTGACATGAAGCCAGGTGCAGAACAAGGGTGTCTCTGGGTGGCTTAGATAAAATCCCTTTGCATAATTCACATTTTGAAGCTGAGCACTGGCCTATTCTCCAGAAGCACTTTAGGAGTTCTGAGAAAAATTAATACAATGCCCATTGTGTGTAATGCCCAAAGACTTCAGGAAGGTGTGCACAAAGTCTGTTCAGCTGGTGTTAATGCTGCATTTCTGTAAATGCTGTCTGCTGCTCTTAAGAAAAATGGTTGTGGTGACTCAACTGCAGCAGTTGATGCACCAGTTCTGTGTCTGTACCAGATCCCCCTCTGTTTTTGAAAGTTCCCAACAGGGAATTCACACTGGCACAGAAAAAAATAGAAATAGGGAAGAAATACCTTTAACATTTGAAAGTTTTGCTGATTTTTCCCAAGGTCTCCTACTGCAGAGAATAACAACGTTAAAGAAGGTAGGGTGTTAAAATATTTTCAGTGCTGCCCACGTGTCAATCATGTTGAGTCTTCTCAGTTTTTCACAGTTCTGTTTGTTTGAAGAAGATCAAATTTGCACTTTTTATACCATCCGTCATCTGAAATGTACCCATTGATTCCAAAAAGGTATTTGACCCTGAAAAACCAATTACTTCTCCTCAAATCAAAAGACAAATGTGGAGGTGTTTCCACAAGTAAAATAGCATCTTAAAACATTATAAAGCGGAGATAGGAAGGTAGCGATAAAAACACTTTTTAAAAGACATATATTTTTAAGCACTTGTCAGAAACATGAACCTGGTGAGATGTGGAAATGTCAGACACATTACATGTGCAGGACGTGCATTTGGCATTTTGCTGTCAGCAGGGGAGTTCTTCTACAACTAATTCCTCAGGAACCACACGCTGAGTCTGTCTGCAGGGAGGAAGGAGGGCTAGGGGTAGAAGCATATATTGTTTATTTTGTGGAGGTGTATTAACAGGATTTTTTTCTCTTTAAGAGAAGACCATGAGTTATGTCAGTCACGCTGTGTGATAATTTTCTGGAGTTGGAATAAATTCCATATTTTATGCAAAACATGAGTCAAGCTGTGGAGCTCACCAGTGCAGGTACGAATGGGCACATTCTAGTACACTACATGAAATATTGATTAAGAATCTTATCTTGCAATTCACACGTGCTTAACAAATATTATCTGCTGATGAGCTACTGGCTTTGGCAGGGGAGCCTGTATGGCAGTGTTTTATTGGGGTGCTCTCAGACATAAGGAAGGGGTGCAGGGACTGATTCTCTGGTTTTGCCATTTCAGTTACTTTCTCTGCTGTCCCCTGCACTCAGTTGTGCCAGATAATGACCCCTGTGTGCTGCACTATGGACATGAGCAGTGAGTGTTGGCCCCTGAGCAGGTTCCGTCCCAGCAGGGCTGTTGATGATGCTCCCGTTGTTGATTCCAGCTGTGGATGTTTAATTTGACACAGCTGTTACAGTGCAGAGCCTTAAGGGCATGGTGAGGGAAATGGGATTTTAGTATCCCTGTCAACCCAAAACCAAATATCCTGCAGGACGGTATCACATGAAACCGATTTGTTAATGAATACACAGAATATTGGGGTAGTTGCAATTTGTTTATACACTGTTTCTCATAGAGGCCTTCATAAATACACCCAAAATGCAAGCAGTTATGATTTTTTATCCTCTTTTAGGCAGTAAACTCTAAATGATGGAATCAATATTGTCCAAATTTAGCAGCAGTATAAAATAGAAAAGCAACAGTGAGTGGAAATTCAGATTCATATCAAATAGTTTCCTTTCCCTTTTTTTTTTCAAAATCTTAATATTTATTATGGTTATTTCATATTGTCATGGTTGCCACTGATAGGCAAGTTTTTTGTAACATGGTCAGAATACAGTGAAAAAATAAGACCTAGTTCTTACTCAGAAAAATTAGATATGGCATTTTAAATATTCTTTTGGTTCAGGCAGATGTGATTTTAAAGTTTGACCTGCAGGAGGAAAACTTATATTGACTTCAAAGTTTAAAAAAAAAATCTTTTTCAAGTTAGTGAGGTGTTCTGGTCCTAATTTTGCTCTCATTAAGACAGTGTTTTTCTTATGTGAATAAAATGGAATAATTGAGTGCATCTTCTTGTTATGAATCTAGAGAAGGCAGAAATGGAAAGGAAAAAAAATCCCTTTTTGTTTCTCTTATTTTTTATTCTTTCAGGATTAGGCCAAAAATTGTGATTACTGTGCATTACAGCATCACTGACATCAAATAGATGCAAATACTGAACCACATTTACTCCAACAGTAATCATTATTTGACTTCTCATGTTCTGCAGCAGGACTGGTTTTGCTGTACTTAGCTATAGTTAACTACATAGGGAAATACAAGTAGGAGACAGAAATTTTTTAGTCTTGCAAAATAGTTCATAAGTAGATGAAGGAAAGTTCTTTCTTGCAGAAGTTTTTAAAGCATCTTCAAGCAGATGCTTAACAATGTGTAATTTACTGGGCTGCTCATCGTTGTCAAAGGAGGCTGTAAAAGCTGAATTATCCCTGTGCTTCACTTGAGACAGCATCACTGGTCCATATTAGTGAAAATGTTTGATATTCTGTGTAAAATCCCCAGTGAATTGTCAGGCACTGATGTTCACTGAGTGCTCTTGGTCCCTGTGCACCCACATTCCTGCTCCCATCTCTGCTACACCAGTGCATGTGGGAAATTGCAGGGATTGGGTTAATAGGCTGCTGTGTCAGCTCTCCATTCATTCCTTCCCCTGAACATCCCTTGGGGTTGGTGAGTGCAGGGTCAGAGTTCCCACACCCAGGTGCCTCCTCCAGGATGTCTCTGTGCTTCATCTGTGCCGCCCTTCTTCCCACATTTGCACCTTGGTGTCCTTGGTACCAAAGGGCTGCAGAGGGACTGTGCCTTGTACAGCATAGGTGACTCAAATATAAAGATATACTTAATTTTATCCAGTGTTGCAGTCACAGACATCTGAACACCTGAGTAAAGAGAAGTGCAGGGTGGTGAAACAGGACCACACACTCTATGTAAAGCAGTAATTGTTTGTAGCCTTACTGTGGAGTAGAATTAATATTTTTGGGATTAGTCTTAAGTTTTGTTAAATGGAAAAAAGTAACAATTATTAATCCTTTCCATTCTTATGTCACGTGAAGATGTAAAACATCAAGCGAATCATTCTACCCAAACTTCGTCGCTGCCTCTGAGCAGAGAAGGACCTGCAATGACACACAAGAGAAGGTGGGGAAAAGATTTAGTAATTGCATTTTATAATATGAAATTGTCATTTCACAGAAACACATTTTAATTTTTTTATTTTTTTTAATTGTAAGCTGCATAATTTTGGTTTGGTTTATAGTCTTTCTCAAATGAAACCAAAGGACAGCTGTAAGTAGTGCACTTATCGAGGAGAAAAATTCACCAGCTGCAGTTCTTCAGTGTGCTTGGGGCTAGCCTGAGGACCTGGCTGTGCCTTTGAACCATACTTTGATTCCCACTCTGTCTGTTGGGTTCAGAAATGAAAGTAATTTTGACCACTTAAACTTCTGGGTAGAGAAAAGTCTTTATTCTTTGGTGTCATAAAAGAAGGAAGAGAATTTGATCATTTTGGGATGCTTCCTGAAAATTTCAGTGACATCTCCAGATCCTCACAACTTTTCTATCTGGGTGGTGAAAATTTTTCATTGGAATCTTAATATTTGTTACTATGTGCAAATATGCTTAGAGTAATATTAAGAAATAAATGGTTGTGTGGGGGGCTGGACTTTTTCAGTAGTTGGTTCTAGGGGTTTTTTTGCTTCATATTTTTGAGAAAAACATTTAGTATACCAATATGTCAGCACAGAAACACACCTGTAGCTATGTGCTGTATGACACCGAGCAGCAGTGAAGAGAAAGAATAAATGGAAAAGTGTTTTGAATCCTTTAATGTTTAGAAGTAGTGTCATTTTCATGAAGCTCTCTGTAACTTTTCTGAATGATGGTCTGAGTCAGCGTTAATGGGATTTGAAGATGCGATTTCATGGTGCTCTAATTATTTCAATCCTCATTTTCAGACAATGTTTTATTAATGGAATTGTGTTAAAAGCCTGATAAGTTACTCTTAAGTGTTACAGGAAGAGGGGCCTAATTAAAAAAAAAGAGAGAGAAATATTGTTCTCACTGAGGATTTCATGGGGGGTTGTTTTTCTTAGTGGGAAGCATTACCATTTAAGACATTTGGTGTAAGAAAAAGAAAAATTATTTCAGTGAGCACAACTTAACCCTATTGCTTGATCCTTCACTTGCTCATGTTTATGTCTCAAGTTATTTAATAGAGTGCCAGAATGGCTGCTTTGTTCCTCCAGCCTCGTGGTGTTGGTATTTCGTTTTCTCCTTCCTTAGTTTTGTCTCTCTGCAACTTAGAATTTGCAGTGTTGAGCTTACAGGATGATCAGTAAATGTCAAACAAACCAAAGTGTTGCTGCCAGCAGAGCTATCGAAGAGCCACATTCTGAATGTGACTGTTTTTAATTGATTCCTGAGAGGTCAAGCTAGAAAGTGCCAATGCAGGAGCATCAGGGATTCATGGAAACACGCCCCAGCAGTCCAGCCTATGTTCTCCAGGTACTTATCTGTGAGCAGATGTGAGCACCGGCTTATGCTCAAGTACATAAACCACCCTCAAGAAGTGCTTAACATTGTAATATAGTTTTAATTTTGCAGGGAATTATCTCAAATCTGGGAAGGCGTTTTGGGAGAACATTCCCTAAAACTGAGAGGGGAAGACATTTAGCAGAGTAGCACCCATCCTTCAGAAACAGCAGGGGCGTGCTGCAGGCTCAGAGCTACCAGCAGAAGGTGTCAGTGGTGTTCCTGCTCTTCCCTCTCCTGCATTCCCCCTTCATCTCAGCCATGGCAGCTCCCTCTTGACTCATCTGCTGGGATGAGACGGGTTGCATGTGCTACACGGGCCATGTTTCCTTCTCCTTGGCAGTCTGGAAGGGATTTTTTGGTAGGCCAACTGTCAGCAGAGCACTCTGGGATGTGGTGATGAGATTGCTGTGTTGCAGCCCCTGGGTGCCAAGGGCAGTCCCAGCAGTGCTGCCCAGCCAGGAGAGGTGTCCTGTGAGTCAGCCCTTCTGCAAAATGTGATGTAATTATGGCTCAGCAGAGAAACAGGGGCAAGAAAAGGGTGGTATTTACTATTCTTTACAAATAGTGTCCTTTAAACTGATGGCAAATTACTTCTGTGTTGGTTTTTTTTCTAGTCCTTTCAAGATTTAACTCCTCTGCTGGCTCTCTCTATTCTTTTTTCTGTTCTAAACTAGGCATGTAATTTTGCTTTTCCCAAGATTACAAAAAATATCGTCCTAGGAAGCTTCAATTTAAAAAGAAGAATTTTTGATCCTCTGTACAAAATATGGTTTTCATGTTTTGTATCTCCACTTTGTAACCTGCCTGTAGACAGCAGATAACCACACAGTTCATCACAGCTTCCTCACTACAAAAAAATGGTCAAATCAATTTAAGCTAAAATACAACTTTTTGTATTTTGATGCTACTTCCCACTCTAATTTATCAGATAGTTACATTTGCATGTCAGATGCAGAAAGATGATGATCCCAAAAATCAGGCTTACTCATCTGTGTAATCATTTTTGAGCATTTTCTAATCAGAGATGCCTTCTGCATTAGCATTGGTGATTTTCCTTTGCACTGATACGTTTGTTCTGTATTTGTGATTAATAAGCTGCTTGGAATATTTTTCCACTTGGCTGTGTGAGTTTTCACCTGTACAAAAAAAAGGGCATTGTTACAGAGGCTCCAGAGTATGTCCTGTGTGTGTTTGTTCTCAGTGATTTCATATTCCTGAAAAATACTTGGAAACTGTGAGTTTCTGAGGGTCTGTTTCACTCCTCTTTGCTATTCTGGCCTCCACTTGCATACTGGGAGGAGATAATACATATTTATGATTGCTGGATAAATGTTCATGCTCGGTGTGTCAATGGAGAGGTCTACCAATCCTAGGCTATTTTTGCTACAACTGACTGAAATGTGCATGCAAATGGATATGTAGATGAATTCTTCAGCTCCACAGTAAACATCCACAGTGAGCTTTATCTACTACAGGCATGGAATGATAAAGCTTTGGCAGAGAAATTTCACCCACAGCCTGAGATTCCCATCTTGGCACTTGTGCAGTGGCATGTGTATGCCCAAATTCCAAAGGTGGCGATGAAGGGAGCTGGGTTCGTAATTCCTGGGACAGCAGAGCAGCCCTTTGTGTGCAGCTAATGTGCCTTCAAGTGCTCAGCAGAGTGTGGCAATTATACAGATTTGAAAGTTGAAAAAAAAAAAAAAAAAGCCCTTTTCAGGTTAGTGAGATGTTCTGGTCCTAATTTTTGCTCTCATTAAGACAGTGTTTTTCTTATGGGAATAAAATACAGTAATTAAGTGCATCTTCTTGTTATGGATCTAGAGAAGGCAACTGGATTCATGTGCCTGTTAGAAGCTTCCCCACACAGGAAAACAATGGAATGAAAGAATGGCCTAAAAATACCCAGAGCAGTCACTAATATGCTCTGATGCTGCCGGGGAGGTTACTGGGGAGAAGAAACCCATGTTTCACTGTATAATGCTAGTAAGCATGCAAATTAGATGTTGGTGTTTTGTCTAGATGATTCTGTGGCTGTCATATTTCTTTCCATCAACAAGGTTAAAATGTATGTACAGTTAAATAACAGATCTAAAAATAAGAAGAATTTTGAAGGGCAGGTTATGGACTAAGTCTGACAATATCAATGAGCTTATTTTCTATAAATGGATTATTTTTAGAGGCCTTTTAATTTTACATCCTTAGGCTACACCCGCATCCCTTTTTTAAAAAGCCTTTTTGTGGAGTTTGGGGGATTGTAACACTGAGGCTTTCAAATAACCAGCCCCTTCTAGGAGTGGGAGCTTGAAGCAAAATACCAAATAAGGGGGTTAGTCATACTAACAGCACAGAACATATGTGACTCAGTAGATGTAAATAGCACCAGATTCAACAGGGCAATAAAGACTGGCATATGCTAATATATTAGAGATTAAAGGAGGTGGCACAAGTGACATGCTAAGGCAAATTACATTGCTCTGCCATCCTATAGGCTCCCAATAACCTCTGCCCCGAGGGCTTAAGATTCTTATTACTTGAAAATAAGGAAATAAAGATAGAATTAATCTTGTCTTAATTTGCACTAATATAAACGGTATGCTGTTAATCAAAGTTAATCATCAGTAAAATAAGACAAGCACTTAGAGAGTGATCCCTCCTGCATGGTTCATCTTGGGATGGCATGGGAGAAATGCCCCTGCTTTGGTGTGCATATCTGTCCATCACCTGCAGAGGTAACTACTGGACTAGTTATGATTAGGTAACAGTTTTTAAATTAGTTAAATCAGTAGAATCCGTTTAAGTTCATCCTAAACATCTGAGTTAAGACAGAGAATTGTGTTTCATTTGGAATTCTCTCACAGGTTAATTGCTCTGCTCTGTCCTTTGGCATCAGTTGTCTTCTTGTCACCTTGCTTCTCCATGGAGGGCACTGGGAGACCAGAGGTGCTAATTTTTCACTGCTGTCACCTGAAGGCTCTTTGGAGTCATAGCGCAAATTTGGATATTCCCAAGACTTGTCTCACTTACGCAGATATTCTCAGGGAACTGGATGAGAAAGAGTTGCCCTATTTGTAATATTTTTTTGACTTAGCTTTTATGGTACATAAGTTTAACATTCGCAAACAAACAATTTTCAGACCAACAGTATTGCTAACCTAGAAATGGATTTCTTAAAGTGAAGAATTAAAATACTTTTGGACAACAGCATTGATTGTGGTTGTCATGTAAAGATTTTTTGAAACGAATCTTGAGCACAGGAGCAGTATCTTGGTAGAACTTCAAGAAGTCCTGTGCTGGGGTACGGTCTCCACAGTTGTGCATCTTAAAAGAGCACTCAGGCTAATGCAGGAGAGTTCCTCTGGAGAAATCTTTGAGGCTTAAAGACAACATGGACACACATAACCACTCTTGAGTTTATGTGACAGTCTGTCCCCTGAAGTTTAGCTGAGAATTCTTTGAAGAAATGTTTTTGGTGCTTTAGGGCTTCTTTGTCTTTGAGGTGTTTATGTATGGGGACTCAAATTGTAGTTATGGGCTCACGGTGGCTACAGAGGCTCAGGTCACAGAACGGAGCTCTAAGAATAGAGCTGAAGAAAGTAATCTTCAGTAGGGCTGCCACTCAGCTCTTCCCTTCCCAGGTGGTGGCTGGCAGTGATTTCTCCCAAGGAGGGTCACTTTATCCATACATTTTTCAGTTATCTTGGCAAACCCCATCCAGTGCTGTGCATCCATCCCTGCCTCACTCCGTGCACCACAGCTCCTGGGCATCACCTTCACAGCTCTGCCCCAGGAGGGTCTGTGGGCCAATTCCCTGACTGCACCAAAGCCTACACTCAGGACTCCCAAATCTTTGCCAGTTGCCTTCCCAAGCTTTCTCAGAATCCCAAACTTGGTTGTGTCAGGATCTCTTCAAACTGATACTTTGTGCAGTCAAGTGGTATTCTCTCCCTTTCTCATCCTTGCTGTTTCTCTGTAAACCAAGGGCCCTTTTTTCCGGTCATGCACATCCTTCTGATCATGGTCATGTCACAGATTACTGAATTAACTTGGATTTCTTCCTGATTATTCCCTGAACTCTGCACAGTGGCAGACTGACACCTGAGGAAGGTGTCTGAGGACCCTCCCTTAAGAGCAGGAATGTGCAAAGAGCCTCTTATTTTCCCTGGTATATGACTCCTCCACTTGCAGCTCCTCCTCTTTTACATTTGTTTCAGTCTGTGTTGAGTGCTTGTACCCCCAGGGCTATGTTAATATATTTGCTGACAGCTGTGGTAAAAATCGAGTTTTACAGATGTGGATGAGCACATATAATGTTATACTGTATTACTTCAGTTTTTCATTTCCAGCCTTGTATTATCTATAAACAAACACACAGCTCATACTTAGTTGCCTGACAAATTTTAGTTGCAATTATAAAGCATAAATGTAATTGTCATATAGTCTTGGCTATGAAATTTTAAGGCAGGTGTCAGGCACTGCTGTTTTGCATTCCTTCCCTCCACCCAAACCAGCCATAGCTCTTGGGTTGGAAATGTGTATCAGAAACAGTGGCAGCATTTCCAAATGCTTCTGTGAAGCCTTTTAGAACTTAGAGAAGTTTTATCACTGGAAATTAAGCTTTGAGAGGAGAAATTGTGTTTTATTTGAAAGTCTTTTAGTGTGTTTAAGAGTCTGGAATAATTTTTTGCTGTTCAATAAAAATGAAATATCTGTTTTATAAACCTACTTCAGGGGGTTTTTTTGTTGTTGTTTGTGGGTTGGTTTTTTTCCCTCCCCAACATTCCCTTTGAAGCTTACCACTTGATAGATTAGCCCAGTGCTAAATAAAATGTCCCTTTTTTATGTATGGAAGCTTGGTAAATATTGCCAAAAGATTCTTAGTGGCTCGTAATATACATATAATCAGATTAGTCTTGAATTCTGTCTCAGCTGAGGCTGTAGGAGTAATCCAATTGGTGCTTGTTTACCTCTGCTTTTCCTGCTGCCTCCAAGGGTGCTCAGCAGCCCGGGAAGGAGGGCAGCAAGGGCTGTGCTCTGGTGATGCCTTGGAGTGGCTCCCTAGAACAGAGGGAATAAAGAATAAAAAAGAATAAAGTGTGTATTTATTAAAGTCCTTTCACAGATACACCTTGGGCAGTCAAAAGCCTGGCAGAGGCTACACCCAAGATGGACAATGGTCTGCAGTTCCTCAGACAGAGATAAGTTTGGTCTGTTTGCATGTCAGAGGTTAATTGTCCAATTCCAGCTTCAGGGAATGAAATCCCATTCCCCCAGTTTGCTTGTCCCCCCAATTTACTTTTGTTTGTACTTCTTAGGGCCTGAGGCCGAGGATGTCCTTGGTTCTCAGGCCTGGCAGGATTGTTTTGTCTGACCAAACTGTGAAGAGAGCTGACTGACACTTGTATGGAGCTCAGAGTTGTACACTAATGCAGTACAGGATTGGAAAAATATAAAAGCTGAAACTTAAGGCAGCACTGGGGCTGACCCTCTGGGGCAGATGTGAGACCAACCCCAGAGAATCTGGTGTCTCTCTCAAAACTCCCCGGCCTGGCGGGGCAGTTCAGCTCTCAAGTCTCTCAGTTACAGTGAGAAACCCTTCCCAGAACTGGAAATGTCTGTCTGTCTCTCATCCCACGAGTGCATCATTAGGATTTACAAATGCTGCTTTTCAAAGGAACAATGGTCAAGTGTGTGGGTTTCAAACATGCCCCAGCAGAGATTGAACTGCTGGAGGTTTTGGACCCTCTGTGTATAACATGGAAGCTTGAGTAAAGACCAAATCCATGGCATCTTTGAGTTTTTCAATAACACTTTTACTGCTTTCCTGGGATCTATGCCTTTATGGTAATAATTAGGAGAATGAGGGAAGCTCAAAGGTCAGCTATAACTTTTAAAGTATTCCATTTTCTTCTCTAACTCCTTCAAAGGAGTCCTAGACTTCATTGTATTTAAAAGAATTTAACCATTCTTTTAGTAATTCTCTCTCATCTTGCCCAGGCTGCAAATTTTGTTACAGCCTCGGCTTCATCTATTGTAGCATAGTGTTGATCGGTTCAGGTGCTGATCTTATAATTAAATGAAATTAGGGTTACAGCAGTAGAAAGGCAGACAGGAAATATCCATTTTGTTATGCTAGCATGTGTATATAATAGATTTGAATGAAATTCAAACTGTAAATATCCAGTCCTCATTAACTATTCAATCTGCCTTCAGTAATAATGAAACGTACATATATCTTTTAAATGTAATATGAGTGAAATCCATGTGCATCAGTACATGTATACAGTGATGTTAAATGCCCTTTGAAACTTACATATTGGGCATCTGTTCCCATTACCTCAGGATTACATCTGGAGGAATATATTTGTAAACTTGGTGTATTTTTTATAAATTTCCATTGTTGGTTAGTTTCTATGAAATTTTTAGTAAAAGAAGAGTTCTCTGGCTCTTGGAGTGTAACTGTGAGGTGTGGTAATGTGGTTGGAGCAGGTTACCCCAGTCCCCAAGGCCAGTCAGTACAGGTACAATGAAGGGTCTGTCAAGATTTTTGAAAAGCAAAAATCTTCATGTACCTATTTGTTAGAGTGCCTTGAGCTTTAATATGAAAGTTTTTAATTTTTCTTGAACAATGAGTTTTCAGACATATAAAATTTTAGCTGCTACCAAGTGTTTGGCAGTGTAGAAACTAAAATCACAAAATGCAAAATTAAAATGTCACGGTAAATATCTGCTTCATTGTGTTTCGTGTCCATTAAGAGATAAAATAGGTCTTGTTAATAAGGATAAAGGGATTCATTGTTTCAGTTTACTTGTTCAGCAGGTATCTGAAGCATCCTTTATAATACTTGAAGAGGGATGTGTGTTTTTTGTAGTAGAATATCGGTTTTCAAACTTGGTTAGGCTCCTTGCATAATTTGAAGTTACTTAAATTAGATTTAAAAAAATATAGAAATTTATATTCTGCCTATATGGACTATATTTTAAAGATACCAGCACTTCAAAGGAAACTACTGCAAGGTACCAACCTGTATCCAACCTAGCAAAATTAGTTCAAGGTATCCTGGGGTAATGCTAAATGAAAATGGTATTCGTGGTGTCAGAGCTCACAAAAAGTGGTTACTAATGTGTTGTTTCTTTTAGGAAAGATGTACAGGTATTTCCCTGTAGGTAGGAAGATAACAAACAGTATAACTCGATAGATGTTTGATGGAGATACTCGGTGTAAGGTTCCTGTCTGACTGAAGATGTGCTGATTTTCAGTCTGCTGGAACTGCTCTGTTTGACACAAGGGGTCTCTTTTAGCCCTCCAAAATCTCTTTCCTTACTGCAGCACACATTAGGTCTCAGAAGCAGTGACGTATGCACGAGTTCTGGATGTGGGAAGCATTTTGGGGGTAGGGATGAGGAGTAAGGTTCTGTGGGATTTTTTTTTTTAATGAAGCCAGAGAGATGGAGAGATCTGCTTGATAATAAAACTTAACTTCAGTGCCAGCTCCATGCTGTTACAGCATATTACTACACAGCAAGAAATGTGGCACAGATGTTGTGGCAGCCATATTTTACACCCTCCAAAAGGTCATGTCGCTTGTTATTACATTCAGAATCAATATTAAGTGAGCGTTCCAAATTTCAGCTGTCAGTTGAATTTATTGCCACAAACCAAGGCTGAAAGGTTTTCAACTGTGATTCCAGAAAGCTAACAAATTAATAATACAGAGGTATGCGTGGTGGAGCAGGTGATCCGTGTTCCAGCAGCAAAGGAAGTTTAATTGAAAATCACAGGAATCAGAGCTGAGATGTTCAGTCCATTCTCTGTATCACGGGGGAAGTGTGGTGTCTGTGAGGACTCCTCTGATGGCCACTGGCAGGGAGGGTTTGCAAACAGAGTCAGTTGTATAATGCACACACTGCCTGCGTGTGTGGCACCTTTACTTGTCTGTCTTGGATAATATTTTCATCTCTGACACGTGGAGGTCATTTGCATGTTCCTGTGTTCTGCGCACGTGTGACAATTCTGCCTTTTTGTCACTGTGGTGACAGCAAAAGGGAACAGGTCTGGGTGGGGAAAGTGGTCAGTGGTGATCCAGGAGAGCTGCAACTTTGAAGGCTGATTTTGTACCTGCGTTTTCACTTCCTCCAGGGTAAAGATAAATCCCGACACTTTTTGGAACAGAAACGTTCCTGTTGTTCAGTGAGGATTGGATTCTGGGCTGGGATCTCCTGCGCTTTAGTAGCCACAATGCTCACAAAATCTCTCTGATTTGGTAGAGTGATAGAATTTTTTAAAGCTTCCAGATGTTCAGTATTTCTGGTGCTGCTTTCAGTATCAGATGCTGAGAGATCAGCATGAAGAAAAACCCCTCGCAGCCTGGAATGTCTCACTTGTTTTCTGTAGGTGTTGAAGTGACCTTAGGTTGATGAACAGCACGATTTTCATCTGATCTTTCTCACTTTGTTCTTTCTTCCCTATATTCAGATACTTTCATTCTGCCAGTTTGCATTTGCTTAAAGACTTTTCTACAATATGTGCAGTACCTCTGTGGCTTTGTTGCTTTTCCTCCTTCTGTTCCAGAAATAGTGGATTTTGCTTCACAGATCTGTGAAGGCTTTTCCTCCATTTTAGAGTACAACTGATCAAAATTACAGCTAATCTGCAGCAATTCTCTTGCATTTCACATAAATTTGACATTATTCATGCTACTTAATGTAAATTCTTCAGATAGAAGTTTGTGGTTCTTGAAGCTAAACACGTGAAAAAAAGGAAAAATTGTAAAGGAACTGTCAAATTGAAATGAGACCAATAGGAGAGAGAACATGCCTTCACATCTGTCTTTTGTGTACCTTTTTCCCCCCTCAGATTGGGAGGGGGGGTCATCTTTAAATTTTAAGCTATCTTCTCATTTGTGCTAGTGCCAAGAAAAAAGCAACAATGCAAAAGTGTAAGTACTGTTGTACATTTCTGGCTTTAGGGACGTAAACAATCTCTTTTCTTAAAAATAATTACCAGATATAGGGAAAGCTTATTATCAGTTTGTTGAGTACAGAGTTTTGAGAAATAAGGGGTTAATATGGAGGAGATCAAAGACTGAAGGGAGGAGCAATGAGGCAAATGTATTCATATACCAAAGGTATTTTGCTGCACCACTGTGCACTACTTTGGACAAATAAATCATGGTTATTTAAAATTGACTGTGAGGTTCAGAGAGCTGATTGAAGTTACCCTCAGTGTTACATGGCTTACTGTTGCAAAACAGAGCTGGTTCCAGCCTTCCTGCTGCAGGGAAGATAATTTCTGTCACTGCCACTGCCATTCTTATTCTTCTCATTGTTTCTGTTTCCTCAGTAACAACTATAGCTATTTGCATTTGCAATGGTCTTTTGAGACTACAAGCCCTGAAAGGATCAGGCGTTTGCATGTACCTTCAGTTTTAGTGAAATGGCATTTTCAAACCTTTGTAAAAATCCACATGCTTGTTTTCTTCTAAAATGTGGAAAGGAAGCTATGGAGACATCAAGAGACAAACAGGGTTTGGGGTTTTTCATCAGAACACCCTTATATAGATGAGAAATTTACTTCAGTGCTTAAGTTTAAATGGTGAAACTGTAGTAGCATAAACTGATTTTATCTAGGGCTGTCACTTAAATCTAGATAAAAACTTCTTATGTCCTTTTTTCCTTCTGTGTACCTCAGTGAAGTAAATACTTTAGGTTGCATGGCAGCCAAAATCTGGTACATTAAAATTTACAGATGGTAAAAGGCATGTCTTTTCATCTGCCAATGTGTGATTCAGATAGCACAAGCAGACTTCCATCCTCTTGACCGCAATAGAGTTGGCACAGCCTTCCTTCTCACTCCCTTCCAGGGCCTGTTTGGGAAAGCAAAAGCAGTGATGCTTCTGTGAGGAGTGTAGCTTTTAGATCTAAGGCCATTAAAAATACTCGAGAAGTATTTATAGGAAGATTAATTTTTGCGTGTCTTGAATTCTGTGTTTGCCAGGAGAATGCATCGTGACTTGTTTGAATCACTGTCTTTCTTACAAAATAATACCATCTTCTAAGTAATTGACATGTCAGAATCTGAGGTCAGGTACCCATTAAAGTAGGTAGAACTTAATTCCACTAAATTAAGTCAAAATTGTAGAGTTAAACTATAACAATATAAAATAATTTCATTTGTGTTGCAGTTTGTAGAATGCATGTTAACCCTATTAGAGTAAGCAGAGACAGTCATGGCATCCAATTATGAAGGTACAAAAATAAAAGTTTGGTTGGTTTGTTTGGTTTTTTGGGGGGTTTTTTGTTTGGTGTTTTGTGGGTTTTTTTGTTTTGTTTTGTTTGTTTCATTGCTTAAGAAATTGATAAAAATTTTGTGGGAAACTTTTTTTGCAGTGTGGGGTTTTTGCATGTTTAGGAAAAAGGTGTTCCTAAGCACTGGAGTGTAAACATATGGATTATTATAGTTCCAAAGGACTCTGCACACCATAATGCATTCTTAGAGCCCTGAAATTCTTTTCACAAAGGTCAATCGTTCATCCTGCAACACACATCAGTCTCTGTGGTCTGATTTGTGTAAGGAATTGAGATTTCTAAGATGCAGACTTTTATTTGATGGAGCCCAATGGGGTGCTTGTATCACGTAGAGCAGCCCTTATCAAGATTTAACAATCAGCATGCCACATGGAAAATTCAGAAGCACTTATAATACCACCTGTAAGATTTTGATTAGTTTAATTATAAATCACTCTTGTTCTGATTTTTACTTACTTGCACACGGGCTGATTGCAGCTCACCACTAGTGTATGCAATACAGTGATATATTGTACTCTACATTCTGATAACCACTTTTGCAAAAAGACCTGTCTGCCTCCTTTGGACAATTAGACATGTTGGTAGTCTGCTCTTTCTGGTTTTCTTTTTGTTACTTAAATAGCTCTGTGATAACAATGCATTTTTATTAGATCACAGGTGTACCTAAGTGAGAGTAGGACCATGGGCATCTGAAATCTTGAGAAAATGAGACTCAATTGAATTTAAAAGGCAAAAAGCAAGGGGTCTGTAGCATCTGCAGTCCTGATCATGTTGAATCTAGGGGTGGGAATCAGAGTCCTGAGTGCTTCCTCCGTTTGTAGGGTTCTTGGTGGCAGAAGTGTTCTTCCTCCTGCCAGCCAATTCTGCCTTCCTGCCTCTCCTCCTATGTAGAAGAGCTCTTTGGTTAATCTTTGCCCTCACACTTTCCTAGCAAAACTCTCATTTCCACCCATTTTTACGCAGCCTCAAGGCCAGTGATTCTGCCCTTTGTGGCAGAGCTGGGTAGAGGTCAGTCAGTCCTTTACAGAAACCGTTTGGACTGAAGGTGGAATAAACAGTGGTAACTCTGAATTGTCATCACAGGGAATGCTGGGCTGGAGTCAGGAGTTTTGCATCAGCAGCTGGGTTTTTTCTGTTCTTCTCTTCTAAACTTTCTGTGAAGAGAATCCAGGTACTCTTTCCCACCCACCTCACTCTGGAAGCAGTTTGGTTTTATGGATTTCTCTGTGAGTTAAGGCTTTAACAGCCCAGACATCCGTTGTTCACAGTAGCACGGACTGCTCCACGATAGCTTTTCTTCAGGAATTCTGAGACAAAAGATAATCAATTCTTTAGGAAGACTTGATAAGTGTGGTCCTTATAAGTATACTCAGATTTGCACTGGGCTTTCAAAGACAGGATCCATACAGTTTTCAGAAAAATTGTGTCATTTTTGGCACCACCCACAGGTCACATCTCCAAAAGCATGACAAAACACATTAAAACCCCCACTCTTTTTCAGTAAATGTAATCACTTGTGATTCCTTCTTAATTAGAATTTTTCATCTGTTTTATGCTGGCAAGTTTGAGTGTTTAGCCTGCTCTGCTCTGAAACTTGTGTGTGTTGGAACCCTGTTCTCCTGCCTTTGACTGGCATCATTCATTATTACAGCAGGTGGTGAAGGAACACCATCAATTTATGGAAAATTGTGAACTTTCTGGGTTACCCTGTAGCTAATACATATAAATGACTGAAAGAAAAAGTTTTAACTGGATGATGTCAGTGTGGTGCTCTGGAAGTTCCTGTGTTACTATATTTCCATACTAATTTTGACTATTCGGGGGGTGGGGGTGGTTTCAATATTATCAGGTTTTTTGTTTTGTTTTCTGTTTTCCCAAATTCACTCAATGTTTTCTCAACTAAATCACACAAACATTCTGCTTTTGACAGCTTAGCACTAGATATTCACCTCATTTCTTGAGGTGTTTATAGGCAACACTCCATGCCAAGCTTCTAGCAGCCTGTGTTGTGGCAGTAGTAGTTCTGTTGCCAAAAAATTCACCACTGTCAGCCTGTCGAGAGCAAGATGAGACTGCTCATGGTTCCCTGTCTGTAGGAAAGTCAAATGTCAGAGATCACTGGGAGGATTTGGAAGGAGAAAGGAAAGCAAATGTCTTTTTTTTCAGTTCTAATTTCATGAGAAAAGGGTGTGAAGCAAGAAACTAGAGACAAATAATTAATTGAAAATGCAGTTGTCTCTTCATGGGGCTGTAGCAATCTAGTGGTGGCTGTGACACTGCATCGAGAATGGTTAGTGACCACTGGTTGCAATTAAATAGAAAATGTAATAATATGGTAGTAAAAATGTATACATATATAATGTACAGGGAGAGGGAAGGAAATTATCAAAACCTCTAAGAAATGTCTGGGGAATAAAAAGAAAAAGAAATTAGGCTTGCTGCCAGTAATGTTATTATTCAGAGACAGTCCAAAATTCTTTCTGTCCCCAGATTGCATTAAAGGACTCATAAAAGCAATTAACATGTAGACTATTTTTCTAAGTCACTGGAATTTTCAGCATCTAATTACCCATTATGTAATAGCTGGAAGCCAGCAGATAATCTCTAATTGTTGATGCCCTAGGAAAATTTAAAGTACTTTTGTAGTAGTTGGGTTTAAAAAAAGAAACAACAACACAAACAAAAAAACAACCAAAAGTTATTTTCTATATTTTTTTTCAAATGTATGGATATTCCTTCAACATGAACGTGTTCATTTGAAATCATTTAGTCTCAGGCTGAACATGAAATGATTCTGATTACATTGATGTTATTGGCTTTTGACCTTGTTCTTGTGAATTAGAACTGATGCCTTGTTGAAATGGACTGTGCCTAGAAAAGGAACAGGGAAAACCAGAGCTTGTTGAAGTGATATCAGAAATGATAGAAGGCAGCTGGGCAAAAATTATTCTGTCCTGTGCACTCTGTTTAGTACTTGAAACGAGGTAAAAGATGTGAACGAGGTTGTTCTTGCAGTAAGTTTTAGCTTAGTTTGTATCATCACCTTGACTCTCTGATGACTTAAATGAGAAAGAAATGACCTAATGACAAACTCTGTAAGTTAAAAAGGTAATTGAAATGATAAAACTAACTTTGTGATCTTTTTTGATACTCACAGTCTGATTTTCCCGCGTTCCACAGCATATTTTTGTTATGAAGCTGCTGCTCTCCATCCTCAATAAAACATCAACTTCTTGGTTTCATTCTAAACAGCAGTTTTCATCTCAGTACTGATAAAATGTATTTTTGGAATGACCTATAGTTTTTCATGTTTTGTTTAGTGCTGCTATTGCCCTCATTCACTGAGCTATTTAAACATAGTATATGTTTAAATATATACATATTACAAATATTTTCCAGAAGTGCTTACATACTTGCTGAGTATGACTGAAAGATACACTTGCTTTTGCTTGTTAATTTTTTACTTAAAAAACCCTCACCCTGAATTGCCAAGAACTCTGTTTCTTTGCCTTGATATAGGGGGGGTTGTGATTTTTAGTACAAGATTATAAGTTTATAAGTCTCTTCCCCTCCCCATGAAAAGTAAAGCTTTGAAAGTAGCAAAGATGAATGAGCCTGACAGTGGTCATTTCTTTTCTATTTAAATCCTTTGTTTTCTTATTAGATTTCTGTCTAATAGAGTCCAATGAAGAGGTTATGATGTCCAAAGATTAAGATGCTTGTCTGGGAGTCTAAAGACATTTTCTGTCCATGTGTAAGGATCACTAATGGTGTGATGCATGTGGAGTGTTCCAGCACAGCCAGGGATATGAGAACCAGGAGCTGGGCTCAGTGATGCTGATGGATCCTTCAATTCAGCATATTCTGATTCTGTGAGGTGCTGCCCTGTGTTCTCAGGCAGGAGAACAGTTGTTTTTAAATACATGATAAGCATTCTTTATATCACTCTACAAGTGAAAAATAGGAGGCTTTCAAAGTAATGGCTAATGATTAATATTTATTGTAACACTTAGTCACTCTATATTTAAAACTTTGGCTTAGTTTGCATACTGCAGGTCAGCTCATGAAATCAGCTGTTTCTTTGCTGCTTCTTACTTTTCTTTCATCTTGCACAACTGGGCTCCCAAATGTCAGAATGCTAAAGGAAACCTCCCACTTCCTAAAGTGCCCTACACGTGTGATGGCACCTGCAGAGGAGGTCCAGAAGGGCATCTTCAGCCTCCCTAAAGTAAAGATGTGTGAGCAGGGCAGGGCTGATGAGCAGGGCAGGGCTGATGAGCAGTGCAGGGCTGATGAGCAGTGCAGGGCTGATGAGCAGTGCTGGGCTTTCCTTGCTGGTCCGGCGCAGGGCTTGTGGCTGTTGTGAAGGGCACACATTTTGTGTGGAGAAACACACTGAGAGGACAGATGCTCAAAGGAAAGAGGAGAATGGATTTATATTTGAAGATGTATTTGTGAAGTATCTCACAAAGGCCTAAGTGAATCACGGAACTATTGCAACTTCTCATTCAAGATAAGGGATAAGAAATAGTGTAAATATTTATTTATTATTTTGGTGTTTATTATTTATTTTTTTATTTTTATTTTCTTATTTATTTCCTATTTAAAACCACTGCTCCTGGAAGGTGTGATGCTCACACAGCTTGTCTTGCTGTTTTTTCATCATTTCTGTTCATGAAGGTAGCTAAGATACAAGCTCCTGTGAGTGTTCCTCAGCTGTATCTTGTTTTCACCTCATGACCTTGAGAGATGTTGTATTTTTTATTCATCCTGTATACAGTACTAAGGGCTTTTCAGTGGCTGCTCCCTGCCCTGTTGGGCTACATCAGACACAGGGACAACAAGGAAGAGGTTCCCAGACTACCTGGAAATATCTATAACTGACTTTCACTTTCATAGCAAAAGGTTTCAATGAGTTGATTTATTTGATTCTCCATCTCTTTGATTTTGATGGCTGTGTTTTGTAAACAGTTGAGAAAAGACAAATTAAAGAACAGGTTTATTAAAAAAAAAAAAAATCCATACCCATTGTGTCAAATGATTAAGATGCAGTGGAAGAAATGGCTATTCACTTTTCTGCCAGAATGTGAGTTGCTTTCTATGTAGCAGGATAATACCATTTTTTTAAAATATAAACTGCAGTTACAGTATTGACAAAGAACATGGATTCGTGTTCCTCATTTGAAACATTCTTATGAATATTACAGTAGTTTTAACACTTTTAATATTAAATTTCTTGAGTTGGATTGATTCAATGTTGTCACAATGGTTTATGTTTTCAGGGTTTTGAGAGAAGCAGTTCAATTTAGCTTAGCATTTGCTACTGTTTAAAAGTTCCAAAGATTTTGCTAGTTCTAAAAGAAAATCCTAGTGATTCACTTTAAGCCTAGAACAGTAAACTTTCATATAATTAACAGTTAATTCAGAAGTTAAATTAATTTCCATATTTCAGACACGGGACTGTATCCAACTGCAAACATAACAGTAATTGTTTTGTGCCTTGCTGGGGCTGCAGGGTACCAGCAGAGGTTAATATATCTTAGTCACACACATTCACACTGACTATGATATTATTATCAAGGTGTACACTGAGCTGTGACCTGTTTAGGGGAGGCAATGCTGCTCCTACCGAGAAGTAAAAAAAAATATGATTAAAACAAGAAACTTGTACTTGAGCTGGAAGCTTGTAGTGCATATGACACCAAATATGTAAGGAGAATGTCGAGATTAAATTTTGAGTTGGTAGAGGGAGGTTGCATTATGGAGGCAGTAAACATACTGAGATGTAGACTGAGAAAGATGCAAAGAAAGAGAATAAATCCCTGGAAGCAAAATAAAATGCAGATTTGAGAAGGTTGGGAATTTCTGCATTATCCAAGTGCTCTCCATCTGTGAGCGGTGGATGTAAGATGCAGGTCAGCTCTCTGGCAGACAGCAGCTCTCAGGAACCAGTAATCCTCTCTGTCACTCTTTTCTAAACGCTATTGTTCATCTGAACTAAAATGGTGCTAAACTACAGCCTGCCGGCATTTCAAATAGAAAGATTATCAAAAGATCTTAAGCTAAAGACTGGAGAAGATTGACAAGTGCAAAAGCACACATCATTCAGGATTCGTTTCTCCAGGCGTTCGCTCATAAACTATTTTCTATTAAAAGAATGAAACATAAGCTGACAACATGAAGACAGGAAATGGCACATGGGTAAGCACAACAAATGAAGCCAGAATTACAAAGGTACATACACATCAATAATGAGATTGAGAAGAGGTGTGGCAGTATCTCTGTATCATCTCAGGGGCCTCCAGTGAGAATATTTAGAATA
This sequence comes from Cyanoderma ruficeps, assembly GCA_008694505.1. Lineage (NCBI taxonomy): Eukaryota > Metazoa > Chordata > Aves > Passeriformes > Timaliidae > Cyanoderma > Cyanoderma ruficeps. The sequence continues at coordinate 2,111,757 of VZDJ01000219.1, read as the reverse complement.
TTTATCAGCCTCTCTATAAACAGATACAGACCCTGGCTTTTCTGAGTTTCAGGTCACGATGGGGCTGTGACAGCCAGGAGGTTCTGCTACTCTTTGTCACAGTTTCACCTTGAGGGAGGTGGAGAAGTGTTGTATTCTTCTGTGCAAATCTTCTGCGATGTCAGTGAACAGCAGGGTCAGTTAAATGCAAGTTTTGAGCAGAAAACAAGTAGCATGCTAGTAGACAGAGTGAGGCCTGAATAGAACTTATTCCTTGAATAAGGGGATGTAAGGGGATAAAATAAAATCATGTGAAAGGAGAAGCAGCTCTGTAAAGCACTGTAAGGCAAAGCCAGTGACTGGGTCCAGTTTGGGTCGTTGTGTCTCTGTGATTTGAACTTCCTTGCTCGAGTCCCAAGCCCACAGGATGAGTTCTGTACTTCTGCCATCTGACCAGGGCAAGGATTGCCTGCTGAATGTCCAGCAAGATCAGAGACTCCTGTGCAGGTGAAAAGCACTGTAATGATGGGCTGTAATATGCTCTGTAGGTGAAGTCCCAAATGATGCAAACCCTTGGCATTTGTAGATGCCCCAGATTACTGCTGCTTGCAATCCACTGAAGCTTTTGGTTTAGCTTTGGGTTGTCTTTGCTTCAAGATCGGGAAGCTTTTGGTAATGGTGACTGTACCTTGCTTAAGCTGTCTTTATTTCAGAATGGTTTTACCTGTGCCCAGAATCCTTTAACAGCTTCACACAGGTTTAAGGGTCGTGGTTTGGAGAATCATTGGCTGATGGATGGGGAAAGGGAAGGCAAAGAAAGGGTTACCAGCAGAGGGTGGGCAGAGAGGGCATGGACTGCATGATTTGTGATGTCAGCTGTAGTCCACTTCTCTGTCACCAGCTGCTCCATGAGCTAAAGGAATTGGAATTAAAGAGCTCAAGGTGTTGCCTTCTAAGTGCAGCAAATCTTTTATACTTCCACACAGCTGTGCTGACAGCACCACTGCAGAAATTGGCTGTGACTGTGAGCACCTCTGTGGAGGTGAGCAGGGTGAAATATGTGCATATTTCTCATGATCACATTGCAGTATAAAGTATTCTACAGAAGAGTATGCCCTGTGGATTTTTTAGGACATTTTGCTAGGATCTTTGAAGAAATGGGTAGCTCTGCTTTCTGTTTCCTTCCTGTCTTTCTACTAGAAATGCCTTTATGTAGTACAGGCTTCAATTGGTAAAGCAGGGCTTCTCAAACAGCTCATTGTCAAAGGTTGAACTTTGATGATCAAAATCATCTAATCAAAATCTAAAGCTGTTTGCTTCTCCTAGAATACACAGGGTAAAATAAAATAATACCAATTTTTCATAGGTTTTTTTTCTACTAACACTACTAACATTTTGTCATTAATACTTCTCCTAATGAAAGTATTAGATTTAGTGTTTACAAAGGGAATTTCCTCCTGGGGGAGCCTTTCTATTATCAAATCACATACTTTTTATTATGGTTCTAACAAATCCTTGCCATGCTAACTGTGTAATAGAGCTGAGATTAAAATCACGTAGTCTCACCTCTTGTGCTACTCCTTAGTTTGGGAAAAAAATAAGGAGGAGCCACAACAAGGCATTAGAACTTCAGAGCAGATGCAGTGAAATACCTGGTGCTCTGTGTTGCCTTCCCAGTGTAAGTTTTGTGCAGCTGGACCCATGTCTTTCCCTGGTTTGCAGCTTTGAACGTGTTTAATAATACATCTGGCCAGCTAAGAGTCCCTTTTTGAGTGTAAGACATTCTCAGTGTGAGTTTTTGCTCAATCTTGTGATGAAATCAAATAGCATGGCTGCAGAAATAATGATACTGTATGCATCCTTGGAAAATTTGATGTAACAAGGTAAGTTATTTGTTCTCAATTGCTGTTGTTGTAGGAAGTCACATTTCTTCCAGGATATTGTTCAGCTATTTTTTGTTTTAGTCTGAGCACATGTATGTGTGCGTGTGTATATATACATATATATNTGTGATACTAATGTCAAACTATTACTAGGATAAATTATAAAGTTAATAAGCAGCACAGCAGTAAAGGATAGGAGTGGTCAGATCTCTTTGTTCTGCCATGGGGTGATTTTGCATCCTTGACCTAGTCTTTTTTCTTTTTTATACAAAACTAAGGTAGCAGAGTATGCATACTAGAGGGATACAGAAACAGCAGCACTCCAAAGACTTTTTAAGGCAGAAACAGCCTCAGTGCCTTTTAAACTGAAGTACCATTCTGCTGCAAATCTTCAACTGAAGAGAGGAAAAACAGTTTTCTTTTTTAAATGGGAGAACAAGAATAGTTTTCCTTCCTGGAGAGAGTTGGTTGGAAAGCTGTGAAACCTCATCAGTTGGATGAACTTTATGCTTTTGAGTAATACTGTACAATTTCTTTCTTCCTGTGCATTTTCAAGAGCTGCAACTAAAGGACAAAATCAATACTTCTCTCTAGCATTAATTTGTTAATAATTCTGTGGAACTACAAATTAAATCCAGCCTAAATAGCTTATTTTTCATTTTGCACACATCTATCCCTTAGTGGTTTTTTTTAAGACTTGTGGTGCGCAGCATGAGCGAGTTCTGTGTGTGTCAGCAGAGCAGCGACCTCCTCACTGGTGTGAAACTGAGTGCCTGTTGGTTTGTTTATAGAACGTGGCTGTTTGCAGCTTTTCTGGCAGATATATATTGGCCTTGTTATGCTTTGACCATAAAACCCCAGATAATTGTTGGGTGATGAGAAAACAACAGATCAGATGAACCCACAGACACACAAAAAGCACCAGTTGCAGTATGGTTCTGTGAGTGCTGTTGTGTCGTGTTCTTGACCCACAGAAAACAGGTTTGATACTTCAGACCTGTTTGAAGTATTTGAGGTTGGGTTGACTCCTAGCTTTCATCATCCAACCAACAATTGCCTTTCAGATATTCATGGTTTAGTTTGCATTACTTTGAGTTTTCTGACTTGTGGAAAAGAAGGGCTGGAAAGCTGGGCTATGGGGAGGTTGCCCGTGCAGCTGTTGTTGTGTTGGGGGTGTTTTCTGTGAGACATCACCAAGGCAGTTCTACCAAACCTAAATCAGAATTGTGCCTTAAACCTGCAGCTCACTGACGACCCATGTTCATTGCAGTTCGTTTTGGAAGCATCTTCCTGTATCTCTGTTCTTTAACATGCCTCACTGGCAGGGCAGAATATGCTGTATTTTGCAGAAAAGCTGCACATGGTATCCTCTGACAGAAACTTATTGTACAGGAGAATTTCAGGTTACTGAGATGAGCAACACCGGTGACACCAAAGGCAGATAGCAAATGGGTCTGGTATGTAGAGGCTTTTCCTTCCCAGTTGTGCCACCTCACTTTAATTCTGACCAGCATTAGCAAGACTCTGTGCAAACAGTGTAGCAATTAGTTTAAAAATAATAAAAATAATAAAAATAATAAAAAATCAGCAATTTCCTTCTTGAAAATGAGGTTTGGGACATTCTTTACAGGAATGGGAGTGGTTACATTTATTCAGTGGTGGTTTGCAGAGGCATCTGGAGGAGCATCGCATTCCTCCTTCCAAGTTTCAGAGGATTTTGTGTGAGCAGAGTGCTCACATGGTATAACTTTAATTTACTTCAGTTACCTTTACAGATACAGAATGAGATATCTGAGTCTCAGGGGTGGTAAATATCTGCAGAAATGTGGCAAAGATAATTTATTGTTGTATCTTAATTAAAACTATAATTAACAAATAAACATTTTGCTAATAACATGCTAACAAATTTTCTGAAAGGTAATATAATCACAGACTTGATTCCTATTTTTCCTTTACAGTCATGTGTTTCCTTTGGCATAGATTAAAAGACTTGTAGGATTGGGTTTGAGTTTTTCACTTAATATTATCATAGACTCTGGACCAGAATTTCTAATTAAAGATCTGAAAGTTTCCTTGACCTGGAGGAACTATTGGCTTTTTTGCTCTCCAGTGTATGTTCTAAATGAGTAATAGATGTTCTGTCTGCAGCCTAAAGTCAGAATGCAGCCTTTTAACATGTTTTGAACAGAAATAGAAGGAATGGGTATCTGTTCTGCGCTATAGTAACAGTAGGAAGTATAAAAATAAAATATTTCAAAGTGGCTCAGTCAACTGACAATTGGAAATTAGCAGTCCTTTATAAAAATGGAAGGGGGTGTATTCTAAGATATTTTTACATAAATTATATTTTGAAACAGTAGAAGACTTGGAGGAAATGGTGCATTTGTACACTGGCTGCAAAAACAAGTTGGTAAATCAGATTTTTTTCGTAGCATAGTATTATCTGATTTTCACAGATTATTCAGTTTTAAAAATACGATTGTTCAATTAAGCCACTTAGAGCTGTTTATTTTGGAAATCTTTTACAAGTGTAAATGGCTTTGTGATTCTAAGCAAATTAGAGCTCTGGGAATGTAATGCATATTTATTAAATGTTTTGGCCTGTAGAAAATGTTTTCAAAGGCCTTGTTCTCCCACAACATTCTGAAAGCACACGCTAATAAAAAGAGCATCAGCCTCTGACTGAGTGAAGCTAAGAAAAGAAGTGACCTGGAGGAATTAGAAGAGGTGATAGAAGGACATATTTTGGCTGGCAAAGTCAGGGCTTCATGTTTAATTTACAGAAACATTAAACTTTTCATGTTTAATTGAAAGGAGCAGTAGAATGTTGGGATTTATAATCCCAGCGATGCTGTGTCAGAGTTACACGGTGGTGGCACAGCTGCTGTTCAGGCTGCAGATGTATAGAAACATTTTACTAAAAATGTCTTTTTTTTGTTGTTGTTTCTGAGGGGGAAAAAAATAAAAGGGAAAACAGCTACAGCAGCAACAACAAAAACAACACATTAGGCATGCACTACTAGTCTAGCTAATTCTAGCAGTGCTATTAGCAGACATTTAGGCAAATCTATTAACATTTAGCATCAGCACAAATGCATTTCGACTTTTTCTGGCAAAATATGCATGGCCGTTCAAGGGAGAAAAAGGATATTGGGGAAATGCCTAAATGGGGAAAGAGGGTTTAGGAAATTGTGACTTTGAAAAAGAAACTTGGCTCAAAGCTGTTACTTTAAAAGGAAGTGAGATGTCCCAAAGAATAATGCTGATCAGGTGTTTGGTTGGCGTGTTCTGTGCATCGCCATTGGTTTTAATTTTTAAACAGGTCTTCAGCTTTCAACTTTTCTCTCTAAATCTTCATTTTTTTAATGTATTTGGAATCTGGGGATACTTTTTCCAGCTGTATACAAAGTAGTCTTTTTTAACTGCATCCATTGTGCAGTTCAAGTTAATTTTTTTTTTAAAAGTTCATTTTCTAAGATATACCAGACAACCATACAGCACAACAGGCTGAATTGGTAGCTGCAGTAATTGTCTTATTTTTGACAGTGACAAAGGGCAAATGCTTTATTAGAAGTCATAAAAATCTATAAAGTACACATATTATAATGTGATGCTGTAAACGGGAAAATTCTTCCTAATGCTAGCTGAGGCGTTTTGTGGGTTGACTGACATCAAAAATTATATGATAGAAAATGCCTCTTAAACTTTGCAATTAAAGGAAAATATTTTGGAAAATTTGTCATGAATTCTAAGTAAGTATTACAATTATTTTTTTAAGGGCTGAAGTGCCTATCTTGTAGTCAAGGACACAACACTTTTTACATGGCTGGCTGTGAAGCCCTTATAAATTTATCATAACTGATGTTACAGTTCCTGTTTAAAAAAAGAAAACAAGCAAATCATCATTATTCAACTGTTGCTACTTTTAATAATTTCAGTTTGCATTTTGTTGGTGATCTTGTTCTTTGAGCTACCCAAGTAGCCACTTGACATCAGGAAGGAGAATTTGTGAGCCAAAATAGAAGAGTCCCTGTGTGGGCTGAGTTATTACAGAGACTTCTGCTCCCTGCTCTCCCTGCCCCTCTCCTCAGTGGCTGTAACTGGTGTTAATTCAGTGTGACCTCTTGGTCTTTTGGAGACCCCAGAGCTCCCAGGGACATCCATCCATAAATCTTGGTGCCTGCTCAGGCCATTTTGGTTTTTTCCCAGCTGTGTAAAGCATTAATTTGTAGAGGAAAGATTTCTGACCAAGTGTAGCACACATTTTTTCTGTAGTGAGAGTACTCTATTAATTTCTGCTATTTTTCTCTGTCTCCTACTCCAGTATGTGGGCAGGCCTGATTTTCCTCTTCATTTCAGTTCTATATTTTGAGTCTAATCAGTGGAGGTGTGGCAAATGAACTAGCAAGTCTTGTCTGGGTTTTTGCTTTAGGAACAGGTGGTGGTGTAGGACTGTGCTGTTAGAGTGTCTGGGCTCTACTACAGCAGAAAGTCATGGATTTGGGCTGATTTTACAACTCCACACTTTTGTTTTCTCCTTTTCACCTTTACCACTGTGGTTTGCAAGTCTTTCCCCCCCACAACAGCCCTTTGCATCCTTCAGCCCCAAGGGAAGTTTTGTGGTTTGGGGTAACTCAGGGCTGTCACCTGCAGGGGCCAGGACAGGGGGATCCCTTTGGTGCTCTGTCCCGTGTCCCCACCGAGCCTCGGTGCCTGCTCCTCTCCCAGCCCTCCAGGCCCAGCTGCAGGAGGAAGGGCTGCCACCCCCTGGGGAAAAGGGAGCAGGGATGTGCTTGTGAGCCCACGGGGGTGTGAAATTCCCTGCCAGCACTGCAGGGTTCCAGGGTCACTGCCAGCTGGAAGGGGAGAAGCTGCAGAGTTCTGAGCTGCAGCAGAGGCCGTGCACTCCCTGCATCTCCTTTCACTGACTGCTCCCAGATGAAACCTTTGCCTAGGTCCTTAGTCACCTTCTTAAACTGTTATTACTAAAATTCTGTCTGACTCATGGGTATAAGATGCTGTAGCCTTTCTAATTTTTTTTTCAATAAATACACTGCTTTTCCTTGTTTAGCTATTCAATTCCTCAAGCCATTGCTTTGTTTTGTAATTTTTTATAGTTTCTTCTCTTTCAGTGAGGAAGGCAAGAATCACATTTATATGAACCAGACACTTTGTTATGCTAACACATATTTTGTACTTAACAAGTACAGATTTAAGTGATTATTTATATAAAATGTGTGAGAATAAATTCTTTCTCTGCTTGTCTTCTGAGACGGAAATTCACGATTCTGAATTTTTCTACATCTAGCAGCTAATGATTTAATTTTTATTGGTGGCAATTTAAATCCTGTCACTGCTCAAATGGCATTGACTGCTGTTACAAAAATACACAACCATCAAATTATCCCAGATTGTTGTTTAAAAAAAGTAAGTAAAGACTCAAATACTTAATTTCTCAATTAGATATTAATCTTGTAAAGTGAACTGTTTAAATGTAAAAGAAGAATAAATAAACTGTTATTCTACAGAATCCTTCAGTGTATCTCAAAAGTCAAATTTGTTCTGCATTGCTAATGTTATATTTCTACGTTTCAGAGGATTTGGGACCTTTTAAGCTGTCTTAAATTTTCTCTGCTCCTTTTTGACACATTTTGGAAAGGCGTAATGAACTTCTGTTGAAGGCAGCAGAATTTGAGTGTTCAGCAGTGTCACGCATGATGCCAGAAAGAGTGCAAAGTCTTTGAAGTGATCATAACAAAAGTTGATGTAGAAGTCCCCCCCCAAAGTTTTCTGAATATTTTTTGGATGCATATTTCACATAGGAACTGATTTTCTTCCAGTCGTAATGAATTTCAGGGTTTGTTCTGACACCATCAGAGAGACCCCAGAAATTGAAGCCCCACCTTAGAGTGTGGAATGAAGTTTTTGCTGGTTTTTAAACATTTGAAGAAGAGATGATTCTCAGGAAAAGTCCTTATTCCAGTGAGAAAGGAGTGCCTGCAGTCCTCCCCCATCCCAACACCCTCTGCATGTGGGATGATCATGGTCAGAGGCAGCAACAGCTGGAGTCACCACAACATCATAATGACTTTCAGCTGCTCATCAGAACCTGCTTGTTGTCTACAGACAAAAAAAACCCCAGTTAAACCAGTAATTTTCCTCTGTAAGATCTCAATGTATAAGCTTTTCGCCACATGGAAACTTTGAAATGCCGACTTGGTTCTGTTGTTCCGCTCAGTCGGGACAGGGCAGACACAGAAGGGTGCTGGTACCCTGAGCTGGACCTGTTCTCATCAGGGTGCCCAGGCCCTAAAGAGATGTTCTTGGAGATGTTCTCCAGAACATCTTCCTGGAGAGGCCCAGGCTGAGGCCCAGGGACAATGCCCTCAGCAAGGGGCTGTGACTCTGTCACCCTTGGTCCCCCAGGCAGCTGGCCCGGGTGAGCACTGAGGGTCCCTTCCCTTGGAATGGTCCAGTCCATCAATGGTCCTTCTTTTTGGGTCACCCTGCTCACAGTGACAGGGCAGTGTCTCACCTGTGCTGCATCCTGGCTTTAACTGCTGTCTAGAAGCAATAGCAATGAGCAGGTTAATGCATAAAGGCATCCTTAGTTACTTCCAGCTTGGATAAAAGCTGTGAATGGGCTTGTTCCAGGCAAATGGTGGATTTTTACCTGTTTGTGTAGATATTTAAATCTGAATGCTGCTCTGTTAGATTGTTGAGGCTGATGGAAGCACTGAGCTTTGACTTGCATGAGAGGCAAACTTTGGCTGAATGTTACCAATCTAAATATCAGCACAGTTCTGCAGTCACAGCTGTCAGCTTTCCCTCAGTGATGTACCTGTGCTATTAAACATAATATCCCTGTAATAATAAAGCCTCTTTTCTGCCTGCTGTCTTTGAGCTGGCTGCTGTCCTGCTCTGTGGTGGTGGCAGGAGTTAAATATGCATGGCTAAGTTTTAATAATACTGGGCAAGGAATGAGCTGGCTAGTATAAACATTTTCTGTCCTAATGACTTCTGTAGATAGGAAGGCCATAGCTATTGATGTAGTTGTTAATTACTTTGGGGTTTTTAAACCCATATCAGGGGTATAGTTACTTTAACAAATCTTAATCAAGTCTTTCAGTGGCAATATTGAATTTTAAAAGTAGTAGTTACTGGTTGCAGCATGACTTCGTTAGTATACAGGAAAATCATTCCTCGGTGATTAACATCTATTCACATCTTGGAATGCATTATGGGCTCTAAATTATCATAGAAATTAATGCAATCTTCTTAAAAGGGTTTAAAATATGGTAATAGATACAGCATACCAGCACCTGCAGCGCAAGGTTCCAAAGTTATTTAAGTTGGATATAATTATATTTATTTTGCAAGCATCTAAATGAGGGGTGAATAAGACACACAGTTTAATAAAAATTGAAAATATAGGCACTCAATTAGAGGTCAAGACTTTTAAAAATCCTCTTTTATTTAACCAAAATATTGCTATTCGTGATGCATATGAAACATTTTGTCCATTTTAAAGTTTGAAACCTATGGCAGAGTTGTGAAATTCCTTCTACTGGCTTCATACTGGTGAATTCAGTCAACTGGGTTTCTTGTCATTTTCACCATTAAATCAAGGAGGGAAATTTATTACACAAGTTTAATTTTGCAAGGCTGCTGCTTCTCACCTGTGCACTGTGCTCATATATTTTTTTAAGGGTCATTTGCAGATTAATTTTCCAGCAGTCTAAAAGAACAGGATGTATGAAAAACAAAATAGAAGAGTTGCTTGAAACTCAGCTTCTGGCTTCTCCTGTTGGAGTAGCAGGGGGCAAAGGCTGGTACCTGAAAATGAGCAGGTACAATTAACCTGGGGCTGATGTCCTGTAGAGGTGTGGGAGATGGATGCATAAGTAACTTGATCTAAACTTGACTTCTGCTCTCATTCTGCAATTACATTAGCAGAGCTAGACAAGAAATAATAGTGAGGTTTTATTGCAAAAGACTGTGATTATTTCCCTGGTGTGAAAGAAAAAAAAATACATATATATGCGTATAGATATATATGTGTGTGTGTTTCTGTTAAATATCTGTGGCAAATATCTCCTTATTCTGTATCTTCTTGCTCTTTAGATGTTTCATTGAGTGAATCCCTGCCTATCTTTAAGATAACAAGAAGACATGCTGACATTTGATGGCAGTGTTCATTGTGCATAAAGTGGAGCATGTACAGCACATTAAGTGCAGAGCTGGAATGCCAGGAGAGATTTACAGATAACAGAAATTAGCAGAAAATGCTTCTTATTACCAGTAGAGAAAAGCTGTATTTTAAATGACAGCCAGATGCTTGTTTACTGTGAGTGTAATGTAATGGTAATATTCTGTTCTGTGGGCATGGCAGCCACTGAGGGCCTGGGGAATTCGGGGACACTTCAACCCTGGCCTTTTTTCTTTTCTTTTTACTTTTTCTGAAGTAAAATTATGAACTCCTGCTCACAGTGCCCACCAGTAAGAAGCAGCATAAAAATGATAGCTGTTTAATGACAGGTTTTGGCTTTTGGTGAAGGGAGTGTTGGTATATGTGCATTTTGCTAGATGTGGTAGAGAAAAGTAAAATCTTTGCAGTATCATTAGATTATCATTCATAAGTACTTGTTTCAATTTTCTCAACATTTCCTTCAGCACTAGAGGCTTTTAAGCATCTGTTGATATTGTATGATGATCTTAATGAGATAGAAAAACAAGTGTTTTCTGCATAGGAATGAGTTCAGAATATTTTTGTCCCATTTGGAATGAAGTTTGAATTACAATATAGTCCTTATGTAGATATCTTTGTCCAGCTGTAACACTTGAGATTTACTTCAACTGCAAGTTGGAGACTAAAAGTGAAAGAAGTAAAAGAGGAAAGGGAATAAAAATGAGGATTAAAAAATACCAACACACCTCATCCTACAACAGAACAGAAAAACAAGGAAGGTCAATAAAGAGTCTCATTACTAATTCATTCAGAAATTGAAGTAATTTTTTTAAAAGTGAAATGGCTAAAACTAATAACTAACAGTTCATTAGGGCAATTATACTAGTATTTGTATCTCTTAATTGGTTTTAACCTTTCCCTTTGTGTGGAGCTATTAAAAAATTAAGGGAGAGAATATTAAGAGAGACCGATTTATGTTAGCTCATGGTTTGCACCATTTTAATGAGGCCAAAGCAATAAAGACTCTCAACAGATCCTGAGGTCTGGATCTCTTCCACTGATGAATCACAGTGTCATGCTTCAATCTTTGAGTTGCTGTTTAAATATGAAAATATGAATTTCTACAGTTGGGAACTATTCTCAAATGATTTACTCTTTCTCAGGAATCTGTGTGCAAATGTATTTGAATAACAAGCAAGGAAGTTTTTCTTCTTGGCAGGAGGAAGGTTGAAGTGGCTGGATTAGCGAAAATGTTTTTAAGGTGTTGTTGATTTGGAAATAAATAAATAAAATATATGCACATGTGTGTTCAAATACATTTACTCGGGTAGTTCAGGCATGTCTCTAGTAAACTGATCATTAATCACACGTAGTAAAGTTACAATGAGAACTCAGCAATTTGCAGCTGTGCTATTTCCCTAATGCAAGGTTAAACATGAGGTGGGTAAGTGCGTGCTAGTTTTAGTCAGGGGTGGATAGTAATTATCACCAATTGATCTTTTCCTAATGGCTTCATTTGTTATTTGTTTTACTTGGTTTGGTAGAAATCTATTGTGAATCAAGTTCGGAATTGAAAGATGATGCTTAGGATTTACCATTTCATGATCCTCAAGATTTCTTATTTTAGGCCTTAATTTTTCCATTTTGGTCCATTTTATTGCCTTGAAAAATGTGTGAAATAGCAATCTGAAAGTGGGCAAGCAGTGATACCTCAGATTCACATCCACATATGCATTAAAGTTTCTATAGTGAGCTGCAGGATCTAAAAACAGAATCGGTAAAGACATGTATGATTGCTGAGTGTATTCCTAAGGGAAACTGAAGTTGCTCAAGAAAGAAATATCACTCCTCTTCCACTTAGGAGCACTAAGAGAAACAAATCCCATGTAGTTACCTTCCCTTCACTCACAATTCACATATCATTCACAAGGGAAAACGCACCATCAAAATAAAATAAGTATTACTTTCTATGACACACAGCTACATTGTTGGTCTGAAAGTTTTATTAACAACTCTCATTTTTATATTTTTATGGTACTTTTAAAATAGTGAATTATGAACGATTGAAAAATGCCCTCCAGCTTAATTGAGAACCATTATGTCTAGTAATTGCCAGTGATTTCAGAAACAGCCGTTGTTCTCTGGCCTATTAACATAATTTGAATTTTTTATTGCACTTCATAATTATCTGTTGGAGTTAAAAAACAGGCCCATTTACTGGAGTGTTTAAGAACAAAAGCCCCGAATGGGCTGGATTGTGATGTATTATTTCGATTAACCAACCTTGCTGGAACCGTTTTTACATCAGTTTTTGATGGGGTCATGACTTCTGATAGAAGAGGAGGGTGGGCTCTCTAGTTTTCATTTCACTAAGTGTAGGCAAAATGGCATCTTTTAAAATTGTCTTTGACTCTTTCTTACATATCTACTCCATTTAGCCCTCAATCCCACTTTTATATCATCTCCATGAGAGCTGAGAGAAGCATTTATTTCAGCCTTACGCACTTAACAAATTTCATATATTCACCGTGGCAAGTCAGCAAGGACACAAGAAACTTGGCCCCTCCTCAGTTCATGATAGTTTTAGATGAAGACTTTTTTTTCAGACCTGTGATTTGTAGTGAAAACAAGCTCCTCATCTATCACCCTTCTATGTACTGCAATAAAAGAAATCATTGAAACCTGCTGTGTTATTACTGGTTTTCCCAACACACTATAACATACAGCATGCTCTTCTTTGTGACTGTAAAATCCTGCACTAGCTGGAAGATCTCCTGGTTGTTCCTATTTCTGTCAGCATTCTTTGTAGAAATGGTTTTAAACAGGTTTTTCTTTTTTGAGCCATTAGACCTCAAGCCTTCAGGTAATCTTCTCAATTAGTCCCTGGGGCTGTAAAGAGGCAGGAAAGTGAAGTTTCCTTAGCAGCTCAAATGGCAGGTTCTTGTTAAAATTAAGGTTTTAAGCAATCTGGTCTTGGAGGGGCCAAAAAAGAGGGTAGGAACAAATAAAAGTCCTGGACTTTTTCCTAATGGTAAGGATAGTGAAATATGTGATCACCTTTTCAGAGAGAATGGTAACTAACTCTGGAACCCTCTGGCAGTGAACACTGCTTCTCTATATTGAGCCTCTCTGTCTTACTGACTCCATCTACCTTCCCTAAAATCCATCAGACCTTGTGTTCAGCCTTTGTAGGGCCCCAGTGGGAAGTCTGAGAAGATTTGGAGGATACAGGACAAGAGTCTGGGCAGAGAGGAGACAGACTGTGAATTGCTCTGACCTGAGCCAGTTGCTTATTTTGGGCTTTCAGTTAATAACTAACTCCACCCATCACCCATTGCTTCCTTCTGTGGCAGAAACATCTTCTATTGCCTTTCATATTCACAGTCAAAAAGCATATACCAGAAAATTGGTACAACTTCTTGGGGAAAAATCCTACGGATGAAAATACAGGCTTTGCTGTGAGCCAAGAGAACACTTCCTAAGCAGGTGTAGGGGGTTGTTTGCTGTGTTGGAGTTTATTTTGGAGGAAATCATTTTGCAATAATTTGACTGAGTCCAGCTGTAAACCTGAATTCCAGACATGAGCTTTCTGTAAACTCTGAGTAGCATCCATGTGGCTGAGAAGACTGGAAAAATCTCAATTATGGAATAATTTAGATTGCAAGAAGCCCGGAGCTTTCAGACATTTTTTTTTTCCTAGGTGTGTTTTAGATAGGTGCAGTGGAATGAAAGGGAAATTTTGTGATATGTAAGTGATCTCCTATCACTGAAAATTCTAAAATAAATGTTATATAAGTGTGGTTCTTCGTGCTTTATTGTAGGAGGCAACTTTTGGAAGAACGTCAGGAAAATCACCCTTAATTAAAACTGGGAATCTGGAATTGTTATCCTACTTTTATGATCGTTTTTACTCTGGGCTCGTGGCTGTTGTTACTGAATCAGATCTTACATCATATTGGTATAAATCAGGCTAATTGGCTAATTGCCTTGCAGAACACACTTTTTAATACCTCCAACTTGCTGCTTTGTTGGTTTTTGTTTTGGGGTTTTTTTCGTTCCTTTGCTTTGGTTGGTTGGTTGTTTGTTTTAGTGATATGAATGTCAAGTAAAATATATAACTTCTTTCTCATGAGTAATGAGAATTTTTTTCCTGAAAATAACTCAAAATTTGACTCTTGGTAGTGTTGGGACCCCAGATATCCTAGTGTGCATACGCATATACTTGTGTGTGTGTGTCTGTATTTGTATGTGTTTATATATATCCATATAGGTGATATACTCCTAACTCTTGTATATTAACTGAATTTGGGTTTTTTTTCACCTATTACTTGCAGCAGAGTAAAGGAAGATCCTTAAATTGGGATCTGTCTGAAAAGGGTTACCCACAGTACCCCTCGGGGAGGGTAAACAGCAGAGGCTTTTCCTTCCTAAGAGACTAGTACTCTAAACTGTTTAATATTTATTATTTCATAATTAATCTGGAGATCTGGATCATTCTTTACCCAAAAGATAGCAGCCCATTTGAGTTGTAGCATTTGTTATGCTGGCATAACGTAAGGATTTTTTAAATACAATGCTCAGGATGGTGATTGTATATGCCTTGTAATACACTTATTTTATTTTTCACTCAGTCTCTGACTCTGTTTCAGGAATTTTATCTATTTCTTTCTGTGTGATGTAAATCAAGAAGAAATTAAGTCTCATAAAAAAGTACAAGCAAATGACCAGGGATCTTCTTGTCATTAAATTTTACAAGTTATTAATTACAGGCAATTTTGGGAGTTGTTGCAAATTTGTAAGTTGTTGACCAGGGAAGAAACTGAGGACTTTTTTTCTCTTTCAATGGCTATTCATTTTCTAACATAAAGAGAGTGATGTATTTACTCTCTTATTTGTACATATATAATATCTCTAATATAAATTCTATGTATGCTAACATATGTATATGTGATTGAGCTTGTGAGGTTTTGAATGTCTGGCATTTTTATATCTTTTAGAATGAAGGGCAGGAGTGGATGATCTTACTAACAACAGTAACATGGTCACTTTTTTTTCTCATTGTTATTAAAGGAATGTGTCCTGTGGTAGCCATAAGAGATTACTGCTTCAGGGATCTTAGGGCTTGGTCTGACTTGCATTTTCTTTTGTTGCTCTTGTACATTGTTGGATTTAGCATATGGGGATGTAATAAATAATGGTGTTACACTTAAAAAATCGATGTAGCTGTAGCACCTAAATGTAGTTGTAGCACCCAGCAGGTGTTTAATGGCTGTTCCAGCTCAGAGGTAGTTCTGTGTGCCACTGGTGTGAATTGTTGTGGGGTTAATTCTGCAGCCCACGGTGAACCTGAAAACTGAACCAGCATTGAGCACAGTAGAAAGGTTTTGTGGCTGTTGTTTGGAAAAACAAGTTGCTATGCAGAAGCAAATTCAAAGTTTTAAAAATTACAAGTGTTGCATGCTGTAAGTGCATGTTGTTTCAGTTGTACACCTGTAAAATGATGTAGTGCAAAGGATGTTCTTTCTGCCCTATTTCTCTGCCTCAGTGCTTACAGGTGATGCCAAGGTAGTGCCAAAATTCCATGTGATGTGACCTGGGATTGTTGTGCCATTGTTTCATCTGGATGTGAGAGGGAAGCTGTTGGTGTGTTTAACTGGGACCAAGTGCTAAGTTGGGAGAATTGATTTTCTTAATATATTTATTTATAACACACAGCTATAAACACAGTAGTTGAGCTCCCTCTTACCTCAAAATAGCAGCATAAATGAATACTTGGAACATTTATCCAGAGTTAAGAAATTCAGACAAGTTAGAAGCTGTTTTTCTGGTGTGCAGACCTGACTTCAAGCAAGGGTAAAAAAGAAACAATCCCAGATTATTTCAGTACTTCTTGGTGTTCTCTGTCTCCATTGATAGCCTGAATTTTTGACAGCAAAAGCATATACAGTTCTATGCAGTTCATCTTCCTTGACTGATTTCTCCATAAGCCTTCGGCTGAGTTTAGTTATGACTTATAGCTTGAGCATGGCATTTGGGAAAAACAGAAAAAGTAGTATAAATGTAAATGTGAAGAGCTACAGCTCATTCTGTTTTTGAAATTGTTGGTGTGAAAAGAACTCAACAGTGTTTTATTTAAACAAGGTCTGCTTCAACCTTGATTGACTTGCAGTAAATTGCCTGGTACGGGAGGCAAAAGGAAGTGGATAGAAAAATGGCAATCAACACC
The DNA here is from genome assembly GCA_008694505.1 of Cyanoderma ruficeps. Lineage (NCBI taxonomy): Eukaryota > Metazoa > Chordata > Aves > Passeriformes > Timaliidae > Cyanoderma > Cyanoderma ruficeps. The sequence goes on along the minus strand of VZDJ01000219.1, from coordinate 2,095,481 downwards.
AAATGTTTCACATATTGATTGACAAGCACCAGAGATGTGCTAGAGTAAGATAAATTGGCTAACAGAGCCCATCTTGACAGCTCCTGAGATGGGAAAATTGTTCCTGTTAATTTGCTGCTGGGACCTTGTCATTTATGGGGATATATATTTGAGTGCCTTCTAATGGTGTAAACAAACTTTGGATTCCTAAGTAGCATATTTCAGCTTCAGTTGCTTTAATTTCTCTCTGTCCATGTATTTCTGGGCTGTAGTTTTAAAGTGCTTTAAGATTGAAAAGATGAGAGAAACTGTCATTATTTTAAAGATCCAGTTTGTGCTGAAATACAGAATGGTACATTCAAGCTATTCTGTAGCCTGTTTGATTTTCAGTGGGGTTTTTGCTTTACTAAAAAGCATGGAACAGAGCCCATTTGTTGCAGGGGAAGAACATGTATCTTTATCCCTTCATTCTGGCAACTCTAACCATAATGAAAAGATTTCTTACCTTTTTAACACATCTAGTTTTGTGCTTCCAAATGCCTTTTAATCAGGTTACAGGTTATTTTAGTACTGCAGAATCAAGATCCATTTTTCATATAGTGGCCTTTCATGTCTGCAATTTCTTTTCATTAAAAGGAAATTTTAATTTCCTGTATTGGTCTCGCAGAGTGCCATTAATTATGGCGATGCACAGCAGTGGTAAAATAATTAATGGTCTGATCACTGTTGTGTTGCAGTCTGCCACTCATGTTTTATTTTGGTTAAATCTTTTCACATAAAGGGAAATTTGACATAAACCTTCTCACTTAAGAATAAAAATTTTTCACTTTTCGTGTAAGCAAAGTGAGCAGATTCCAGTGTTCAGCTAAGGTGTGGCCTTAGCTGTAGTTTATATGCTGCTTCTTTATTGGGTCGACTTCCCAAACTCTGAACTGGAAATCACCTTTACAAAGACAGAAATATTCCAAGCCTTTTTGAATACTAGATGAGAACAAAATTTTATCTGCTTTCTGTAAGTGATGTGGTAGGTTGTCCATAATCCTATGCTGGGATACTTTGTGTATTTCTTACCATCTTCAGGGTATAGCTCGCTCTACCAGAAGACATGAGAGAGATTTTTTAAAGGGTTGGTTAGGCCTAGCTCATCATAAGTGATGGTATTTCACCTCCCATTAGATTTTAAACTGCACTTTGAGTCCAGGCTGTATTCCTATGAGGCATTAAGTTTGAGCTTTCATGTTTTTCAGATTCTGTGCTGCCCAGGGATGCAGTTCTGAGCCTCATATTAAGTGTCAGTCAGTCTCCCTTCACAGAGCAGGGAGACAAAACAAATCCTTTTCCTGCTCAAGACCAAGGACAACTTTCAGCCCAAATGCACAAACAAGGGTGGGCTGAAGGGAGGAACAAGAAGGATGAGACCTCACAACCTGGAGCTGTAATTGGACAATTAAATACCAATATGGAAATGGAACAAAACTTATAAAAATGTAAGATCTCATGACCTGGCAGCCATTTTGTGCCCATTTTGGGTCTGCCTTGGGTGTAGCCCTGGTCACCTGTTCTGCCCAAGGTGTATAGTAAAGGCCTTTCAATAAATGCCTACTTTATTCTCCAGCTCTGTCCAGTCTCTGTTTCAGGTCAGCCTTCCCAAGGCATCACCCAGACCTGAACACAGAGAATTATCCTGCCTTGAATGAACACAGCAGCCTGGTATTCCAGTCAGGAAAACACTGTGGCTGGGAGAGCTTCTCCCTGTTCAGAAGCTTTTCAGGACTTCAAAAAACTGCAGAAACCCTGGCTGTGCTGAAGGCAACAATAGAGTTTGCATTGACTGACATGGAGGTTTCACTGTGCTTTGCTGTTAAATGCTGGGATGGTTGTTCTGTCTGGAAGGAGAATGTGTTACAGGTGTGGTAACTTCTGTGGGGGCACACACAGTTTACACTTCAGTGTAAAATATCACAACAGTCTTAAACTTCTGCAGCACCTGGTTAATGTTTAAGGAAAAAAGATAGCTACCTGAAGTGCAGTAAGACAGAGGGAAGTTGAATTCTGATATGGTTTTGTGCTTTGGAAAAGCCCACCAGCGACAGAGAGAACTGAAAAGTCAAACTTTTTGTTTGCTTGTGCACCCAAAACTCCTGCTAAGTCAATATGGGGGGTGTAAGAAATGCAAGACTGGATGTTGAGAGAAGAAACCAGATGAAGCAAGGAAAATGTAAATCTCAAGATTGTCATTTAAGTTTAAGTATCAAGAATAATGGAAGAACAATTCCTGATGCTGTTCTGACTGCACCTTCCTATCTCCCAGCACTAAAATACAAACATCTCTAGAGTGTGGCACAGCAGTGGGAGAGCACTAATTCAGAAGTGTGCTCACCACACATTTAGAAAGCAAAGAGCAACACTGTATTTTAACTGTAGGTGGAACTAAGAAAAGTAGACTTTAATAGCCTGAAGCAGAATTAGCCAGAATATAGCACTGGCATGTGATAGAGCAGATTTTAAACATATTATTTAAGTTATTTGTCTATTTACATAATGTGGATCATGTGAAGCCTTGTTTTCATTTCTCATTTTTCCTCCAGAAAATGGAGCTGCTTTTGTAGTAGGCTGCAAAGAGTTAACACAAATCCCATAATCATTACTTAACTCCCACCAGCTAGTACTAGCTATGCACCACTCTCACAGAGTTTGTTAAATAATTACAGGTTGGAGTTTTCTCATGTTTGTTCAAGACAGTGTTATTTATCCCACCTATTAGTGATTCCAGGCACTTGAATCGCCAAGTGTTGCAACGTTCCTGGAAATAAATTTCTCTAATAGACATAAAGCCAACATTCAGGGAGATATGCAGTGGGGAAGGTGAGTGGTTGTTTAACAGTACTTAGAATTTCACTAAAATAAGGTGAAGGTAAACAGAAGGTGTTTGGATAGTGGAAACAAGTTTGTAGCCCAGCTTAGTCTGAACTCTGAATAAAGATCAAATCAAGTACTTCTAGATTCATCTGTGAGGGAAGATTTCATGGGGTGTGTGCTAATTACCTACCCAGGGCCTAATTACAACCCCTTTGTTAGTGGAATTCCCTGACCTGAGTTTAGCTGGTAAGATTGATAAACAGGGAATTTTCTTTCTTTCCAGTTTTTAAAAGCTGCACATACTATTAAGTTAGCATAAAGTTCACATATGGTTGTGGATGATCCAATAAGTTTCTTCTAAATGTATTTCTAATCTTAGAACGTTATTTTTGTCCCACAAGGCAGCTGATAAGTTACAATTTAATGTTAGTTACAGTTAGTTATAGTTAGTTCGGTAGAGTCTTTTTTTAGGGGAGTTAAATTAATTCTGGTTGGTGTGAGTTTTGCTCCCATGGATTTGTCTCTGTTTTTCCTGGCTGAATCAGAGGCAGGGTATTAGGATATTAGAGGAGACATTTTTGACTTTATGAGTGATGGGAAAAAATCATTGAAACAAATTACTGTTTTCCAGCTATGAAGGTATCAAACATATGCCAAGTAATCAGCCTGTGAGTGTAATAGGTTCATGAAGGAAAAGGGTTTTCTAATCTTATTCACTGATGTTTTTCCCGAGACAGCAACAGCTTTTATAAAATGAGGCTTGTAACTTCTCATTACAGAATCTAATCTGCCCAGAAGACATTGAACAGCTGCAGAACTCTAACATCTTCTAGCTGTAAATTGCTTTTATTATTTATCTTTGTTTAACTAAAAAAGAAAGGGGCATCAGATGATTTAACAAGACAAGAATTAAGTGACATTAACTTTTGACAGCAGCAAATTATTCCTTTACATACTGAATTGGTTTAGATAATTCTGAAGTCATGACTGTCTCCGTATTTTTAATATCCAAATTTCATACAACTGATACATTTTGTAGATGGATTGCTTAGAAAAATTAATTTAACTTTAACACTGGAAGTCAGAAGTGATTGATTTCCAAGTTAGTCTCATTCTCCTGCAGAGTTTTTGCGATGATAATATCTTGCATTGGTACAGTGATTTCCATATTCAAAGATTACACATGCGCAGTACTGCAGAAAATATTAATCACATACAGAGGTCAAATGGTTTAAGGGAGATAACAAAGCTTAAACGAGTTTCTGGAATGGATCTGTAATAAAAAAACAGAGATCAGGACTTGCTGGTGGTTCTTCATCTTTCCCTTTTCTATTATCTACAGTTCTCAGACTGTACTCCTGGTTGTGCAGTAAATGGTTTTACTTCAGAGCAGAGGGAGAAAAAAATATATTAAATATGAATATATTTCAATGGTTTGTTGTTTTGGTTTTTTCTAACAAGTGTTGAGAAAACTAAGCAAGATGTAGGGAGTTAGTAATTTTGTTAAGTGGGAAAAACACAACCTGTGATACTGAATTGCCTTTGCTGATTCACTGTTGTATAAATCACAGGTGATGACTTACTGTGTGTAAATCTCTCTTTTGCTGTTCTCTTTTAATTGTCTCAGCCATTCTCTCATTCCCTGGTATGATGTGATGGTATCAGCTGCATCTTTAGTGTCCCTTACTATCTGTTGTGATGCATAAAATACCTAAATACATCAGAAAACAGGTCTGGGCTTTTAGAAAGACCTTGTTTTCTCCTTTGACTTTTGTGAAATAGACTGTGTAAAAATCTTTTTCTTAGCTTGGCTGGTTTTGTGCCTGTTTGCTCTCGGAGATAGGAGCTTCAGGAGGACTGGAAGTGCCTTTCTTCAGCGATAACTCTCTGTCATCCAAATCCTGATTTATATCTTTTTTTTTTTCCTTTTTGAATCCTGCTTGCCTTAGAGACGAAGTGCAACAGTTTAGGCAAGAGGAAACAACTTGGTGCTGAAGAAAATGACCGCAGACTGTTAGATTCCTTTTCCTCTTTTGCTCACAGACTTCATTTGGGGCTTTTGTTTTGTCGCTCCCCCTTGAAGCTCAGTTTGTGGAGTCAGGGGTTGGGAGAGTGTTCTGCACAGCTCAGCATCTCTGCTGGCTCCTGGCTAACTCCTGCCTGCTGTCCTGCTTCTCTCCTGGGATGTGGCAGCACAGGCTGCTTGGCTCCGGGGGGAAAAGCTTTCTCCCTTGAGCAGAAAAACTTTCCCCCTTGCCTGCTGGGGTTCTGCTGGCCCCCGGTGCGGGGGAGCACAAACGCCAGTTTAGCTACAAAAATCATACATGCTGCTCCCCACGCGTGTCACTTAACTGTACTAATTCACCAAGGAGGAAATATGTATGTTCCTTGTGCCAGTTAGGACAGTATATATTTAATTTATTAAATATAATTCTGTTTGAGAGTGCCCAGGCCAGTGGTGAGCAGTGCTATGCATACATATTAGGAGAGGGTATTTTTTTTTTTCTTTTGCAGAAGGCAATTTTTCTGGGGAGGAAGGGAAGAGTCTGCTGAATGTGCTGTACCTCAGGAAAATTTCACCTTCATCAATTGCCTGCTTGATTTATAGTGCTTTGCACTGCAAAAACGCGCATCTTACTTATCTAATTGTTTCCTGACGCATTTAGCAGCTTTTCTCACTCTTTAAAGTGAACTTAGCAATGCTGACAATGTAGGTGCTTCAGTTTAGGCTGACTTGAAATGTAGTGTGAATGTCTTACGTGGAGGAGGGCTGCGAGCTGTTACAGGGTCCTGCCTGTGGTCCTTGTTCTGATTCTGTCCAGCTTTCCTGACGGAAGGGAGCAAAGGAGGCTGAGATCTGATCCTTCTCCTTCACCTTCATCTGATCACCTCCAGTTAATATCCCCCCAATTCCATTGCTAGATTGTCTTCTGTGTATAATTTTGATATAAATGAGCAATGCAGCAACTGCAGTTAATGATCCTGTCCATCACGTAAGTCACTAACATAATTTTATGCGATTTCTTTGCACAGGGTCCTATACTTTGTATTGGTGTAACATGAATATCAAGAGCTTCAATCAGTAAATGTCAAAATCTTAATTGCCAATTAAGTGTTTTACAGTGTTTCTGATGCCATCAGTTATGGAGAAACAACTCTTCTGCTTTCACTCTTTGCTTCCTTAGCTTCCTTGAACATTGTATTAATGTTCCTTCCTTATCATTAATACTTGGACGCTCCTACATCTTCCAAAGAGCTGTTTTTTAAAAACACAGTTATCTTAAAGTTTCCCTTCTTTCTGCAATCTAAGCTGCCAAGGATTGCACAGAGAGACATTGGCTTGTGTGAATCTTTTCTACCTAAGCCCTGGTCCTTATGACCAGAGCTGTAGAACAGAGGGGCTTTACTGACAGCAATATATGTCACTAATTTAGCTATTACAGGTCATTTATGTTTATTGGCTGCTTGACTGGCAGATATCCTTTGAGAAGAACAGAACAGTTATATCATAACCCCTTGATTGTGAAGATTAACAGTTGTTTAAAGCTTTGAAAGCTGATCTTGCTTATAAAAGCCTCTACATATAGGAAGATTTTCTGTTATAAATGTAAGTTGTCGATGAAGATACGTTGCTTAGGTATATGATATTCATGGTGAAAATGCACAGGGTTGAACCTAGATGTTTGCTACACGTCTGATCTCAGAAGAGAATTCTGCTGATGGAAAAGAACTTGAGAATTCTGTTACAGATAAAATAAGCTTTGAGATCAGTGTTTACCACCCCTGTGGCTCAGGTACTTTCTAATGACAGGAGTTACTGAAATGAGTAACTTAACAGCGTGTAATGGCAACACACAGGTTGCAGTCTTCCCTCCTGTCCAAATTAATGGCAAAATAGCTATTTAAGGTGTTTGGATTCATCTTTAGACCTGTTAAAATAATGTATTTTTTGGATATTATGAATGTCTATGTAGAGTTGTGTGGGTAAATATACTTCAGTGTGTGAAAAAGTACATAAATTACGCACACACATTTTGGAATGCATCTTTCCATCATTACTGCTCAAAATTGTTAAACTCCGGGGGGGGTTTTGGTTTCTTGTTTCCTGTCACGCACCATGGTGTAATATAGAGTTCAGGGTTTTACACACACGTGGGCTTTATTTATCCACAGAACTCTACAGGTCCTTTAAAGGAGGAAGAAGAACAGAGAGTATGAGAAGTGTATCTCAAATATCCTTCAGTAACTGATGCGCTCCTTGCATCTCTTCTTTGATTGTGTCTCTTGTTTATGTATATTCATGCTGGGAGTGATTGCAGGCAGTCTTTTTTCCTTTGTATTTTTTCTTTTTTTATCTTTCTGGTGATGGTGTGGTCTTTCAGGCTAATAGCAGCTGAAGTATCTCTTTTCCCAATGTGTTATTGTGATTGAGATGAACGGAATTCTTCTTCCCCATCTGAGCTTGAGACATTACCAGCTGTGAGCATGGCCTGATTTCTGAATGTAGGTTCTACAGCAGATTTTTAGCCTTAAGGACTTAAAGTGTAGCAGTAATTGAGGAATGGTTTCATAAAAATTCCTGGGCTGGTGAAGAAACATGAGACTGATTTGAAAAGAAAATGAAATATAAGTGATAAGAGGGTAAAGAAGCCCTTGCAGACTCAGGTGCTGTGTGGTGTGGAAGACCAAAGCAAGCCCAAATCTGAATGAAGAGTTACCACGTTTCTTCCTTCACTCTAAAAAGGAAGATAAGATAAATGGCAGGAGAAAGGGGTGGGAAGAGAGGAAATTTGGTTTTTCTTCCTGGCTGCTTGCTTTTTGAAAAATGCCTTACAAATGCTGTATTCAGTATCTGTACAAATCTTTGTCGTGAGTATGTGCAGTATGAACATGCATATGAACAGATATTGGGACAAGAACTGATACAATTCCCTTTTGAAAATGTAACATATCAGCTTTAAGCCTGGTTCCCTTTCTAGCATTTGTATCTATGTTTATGTTTCTCTGACTGTTACACAATTACATTATTGCTGTCACTGTAAGTATCCATTACATAGGAGTCTATCAATGCTCACCTAGATAAAAAACTTATTCAGAGAAGCTTTAATATATTACTATATGAAGACAAATTGTAGGAATTTCTATTACAATTTAACTTTTGAAAACAACAGTGTAATAGAATATGATGTTATTGTATGTCACAGCATTTTTATAGACTGCAGGGTATTGCAAATCCCATTGGGAAGCAATGGAAATGTAGAATATTTTAAAGAGCTGGGAAGGCTCAAAATATGACTGTTGAGATATTTGTAGGCACACGAATGGGTCTGACAAGGAGCTCAGGTTTATAGTACCTGCAAAGCTTAGTCTGTTCTTTTAAATGTCATATTGAACTTATTTGACCAAGATATTCATGCAAGTATGAATCAAACCCCTAATTTCTCACTTAAGAGTGTATAGTAACAAATAAATTACATGTATCATGCTCTTTATAGCCTAACTGCATCCCTACACTTTGGGACTTTCACAAGCCATTCTCTTGACTGTGGTACTACAGACAGTTATCCCTTAGATTCATTTCCTAAGGCAAAAAAGCCTAATGGTGCCTTTCTCTTCCTGTTCAGTATTTTCTCAATTAATTTCCTACCAAATTTCACAAAAGGCTGGGTGCCCTAAGAGATCCTGTGTGTTTCAGGAGCTGGGAGTGGAGACAGAGAAGATGTTTGTTAAGAGTCCCTCAAAGAGGATGAGATTGTAGTGGGAGTTTGACGCTTAGTAGATGCAAAAAAATCAACTTGATAGACCAAGAATGTTCCAACCACAAGAAAAGTCTGAGTTAAATTTGGCTGTTTATTAAGCAGTCTAAGCAGAGGATGGGTTGGCAGTAGATTCTGTGGCTCACAGACATCCCTGTTTTGCCATTAGCCCGTGGTTGTGGGCAGATCTTCCTCAGGAACCAACTTCCCACTAAAATGATGCAACATTTTAATGGCTTCATACCTTGGTTCCTCTCACCTACAAACAGAGCTGTAGCTATTAGACATTTTGCCTTTTCTTCAAGGGTTTGGGCTGTATTATTTCATGATGGTAACAGTGTCATTAGCATTCTCGACAAAAGAATTCTTAAGGTTTGAGGGTTTTTTCATTTCTCAGTGTATTCTGCAAAAATGTACCTAAATTGTTCTAAAATACCATATGTAGTTTCCACAAAAAGAATTTTTTTTCCTTCATCTCATACTCTCACACATCCAACAGTTTTATAGTATAGTAATATATTTCCATATGATACATGCAGTCAATGCAGATTTAGAATTTATAAAGCTGCTTCTTTCAACTCCACAATGTTGAAGCAGAGCCAGAATATGTGAAAATTAAATGCACACAGTGGGCACGAGTGTCACGTTCCTGTCAGAGGTGTGTCAAACCTCAGCCTCTCTGCTCCTTTGCAACACATTGCAAAGAAATAATTAGAAGCTGGTCTTGCTGAATCACTTCCCAGGAATGTTTAGGATATTCATGGTAGTATTTCATAAGAATAGCCTAATCATGAATAATAACAGTAATTATTCCTATCATCAATATTAGAATTATTTCCTCACAAATGCAAGTCCACAATTAAAATATTCAATGCATATTGAATTTTCTGTAGCATAAAAGATTGCAGGTGGGAGTTACTATGGAGTAGCTTAAATTCATTTCTGTCATATAATAACTTGGTCATTCAATCTTACCAGTTTATCCAGTGCTAAAAATATAGTAACAAATAATCATAAAAGTCACTTGGCCTGTGTTCTGGTATTTATTTTATTTCAAAAGTTTTTGAAGGGAAGAAAGTACTTTGTGCTATTTGCTGGTACCAGGCAGTGCAAAGCTGGCAGTTTTCAGTATCCATGTGTGTCTTTGGTTGATTGCTGCATCCCAAATATAATTTATATGTGGGAGCTGTAACTTTTCATTTTCTTGCTTTTTTTCCCCAACTCTCATTTGGAATTTCGTGTGTGATTCCATATATTTGCCTAATGGTAGAAACTTTAGGGTAATTCATATAATGTGAGAGGTCCTTGATTCAACAAAATGAAGGTATAACTAGTGAGAAAATCAGTGTATATCCTCTGTTACTGTTTCTTTAAGAATGATGGAAATAAAGATACACCATTTTGTGTAGTTTTGCTGTGGTTTAACATTTGTAGCAGATCTCTGCCTTACAGACTTTGGCAGCATCACAAAGGTCATATTTTCTTACATTTAAATTATTCATGAAGAATTTCTTCAATGCACTAGATAAACTTGCCATGAAAAAAAAAATCCCTAAAAAACCTGTTTTCATCTGTGTGCATTTGATGGAATGGATTAATGTAAAGTTATGGGAGTTCACAGAAGAATAGGGTACATTAAGTATGAACATTTTTGTTGTTGGCTTGGTGTCACTGCTTTAGGTGATCAAGACCATATTGCTGCTGTGGGCTGAGGTATTTCATACCCAGTACGGATTGGCTCCAGGGTTGGAATTAACTTGGCTGGACAGGAAATTCTGCTCCTACAGCCCCAGTGAAGGGAGCAATGGGAGAGGAAGGACAGCAGAGCTGAGAGTTGCCAGCCCAGATTCCAGCTCTAGCCCATCTCTGAAGTGGAATAATTACCTTTCACTCCTGCTGTCCCCTCCTGTGACATGTCTCAGTGGGATCTGGGAAGATCCACAGCATTTTAGGAAGAACCTTAGCTTGAGGAAAGCGCTTGTATGGTGTTTTCATGCCTCTGTGAGATTCCTGTGCTGAAGCAATTTTCCTGGTTAAAGAAACCCAAAAAAACCAAAAAAACCCAATCAGCCCAGTGCTATTATTTTAAGAGATTTACAGCTGTGATGTAATTTCAGGAAATGTGATACAAAGGGACAGGCTGGTAGCAGTGGGGAGATTGAGGGGCTGTGCAGGGCAGTAATGGAACATAACCATGGACAGTTACCGTGCAATTGCTGGGCTGGTGGGGTTCTTTTTCATTACATTCATTGCTGATCTTTGATCCCTGTGTCCTCTTTCCCAGGTCGTCCCATTCCACCTACATCCTCGTCCAGCCTTCTCCCATCTGCTCAGCTGCCCAGTTCTCATAATCCTCCACCAGTTAGCTGCCAGATGCCATTGCTAGACAGCAACACGTCCCATCAAATCATGGACACCAATCCTGACGAGGAGTTCTCCCCTAATTCATATCTGCTGAGAGCGTGTTCAGGGCCACAGCAGGCTTCCAGCAGTGGTAAGAAAATTGCAAACATATGGAGTTTGTTTGTGACACGTTTGTGCCAGTTTTGTGCGTTCTTTTTTAATGTGCAAATGTGTTCTTGCATCAGCAGAAAATTGAGAGCATCTATGGAAATGGGGCAAGAAAATCTTACTGGTTTATTTAATGGAAAATTCCTGGAAGCACAATCCATCATATATGGTGTTCCTTCATTTTACTATGGAGAGATTTTTAGTTTGAAGTATGGTAGAAGCTGTGTAAAAAATATTATTGAATTCTCATCATCAGAGGGATTTATTTTTCAGAGTAGATTTCCTGCTCCTTGTTGCATCTGGTAGGAGAGAAATGTACACACAATGGTTCTTTGTTCTGCATGGGCTAATCTAATATATCATTTGGTGATGAGGTTTTGTATATAAAAATGCATGTTGCCTCTGCCAGTCTGTGTCTGTTCTTGTTTCTGAATCTGTCTGCTTCTATACTTACAATGTCACATTTAACTAAGATCTGCTATTTTTCACCAAATTAATTCTTGTCTTTCAGGCCACTGTTTTAAAACATTTGCAGCACTATCAGTCATGGAATCTGTAGTGCCTAGGGTTTTCTTTCTTTTTTTTTTCCTCTTTTCATTATTTTATTTTAATTTTTATTAGTAGGTGCTGACTTTTCCTTTTGATAGCAAAAAAACTGAGGGGGGAAGATGCCCTTTTTAGAAATAGAGACAAATCAAAAGAAGCTATTCTAGCACCTTCTTTTTTTATCATAGATATATGTTGTGTGTCATTTAACTGAACACAGTAGGTTTAGAGGTTCTGTGCAGTTTCTGGTCTGCCCAAGGGTTCTCTTTGCTGTAATGAGGCAGCTCTGAGCAGCACTGGAGGTTCTGGGGTGCACACAGCACACCTGAACACCCCCTCTTCAACAGGGGCTGGGGGGTGAGCAGGGAGAAGAATTTGAACATTCAGAGTGGATATTAGGGATAATTTTTCCCTGAGCATTGGTTTAGAGTAGGTGGCCCTGTCCATCCTCTGCCTTGGAGCTTTTTGAGAACACATTGGCCCCTGAGCCCCTTGCTCTGACCTCAGAGCTGCCTTGGCTTGGCAGGACACTGGACTGGGCACCTCCTGGGGCTCCTCCCATCCTGAATTATCCTTTAACCCTGTTCAGGTGTGTTAAAATATAATTGCACAAACAAAGAATAATTCAGAGATTGAGTGTGCTTCCTTGCTCCTCCAGTGTATTGTTATGGAAAATATGATGCCACTTTTGAGGGGGTTTTAGGAGATTTGGGGTCATCTGGGAGCTGTAGGCTTCAAAATCTGTGATGGGCACCTCTGTAGAAGCCATGGAAATGGGGAGGGGGTCTGGAAGTGGCTGATTTATCTTTGGGTCACTGTGGTTTCCTGCCTTAGAAACATTCCAGAGGTCTTTGCAAGGCTCAGCCATTTCTGAATAAGGGTGATCCAGCTGGTTGAAGGGTCTTGGTGTTTTCAAAAGGGTCCCAGCAAAAAGTGTCACCAAGTGCTCTCAAGGAAGCATTTCACCTAACACAGGGTAAGAGGGAAGGTTCCTGCATGGTGAGCAGTTATTTGGAAGACAGGGAGCAGAAGTTGGAGCTCCCCAATGAATTTTCACTTTTAAATACTCAGAGAAGATGGTGGGGTAGGAGGGTAGGTGATGGCAGGGTGCTAAGAATGAGATCAGTTTGTGGAGAGTCACAAAAGCACCTGTGAGCCCGAGTAACAGGGGAATAAAATGACAGGGGACCTCAGGGCAGAGAAATGTAAAGGGATATCCAGGGAAAAAGCAGCTCTGCTCCCTGGGTTGGTGATGGATCATCACCTGTGTGCAGGGAGGAATGGCTGCCTCCTCTCAGAGCTCAGGAACAGGGAACTTTCACAGCTGAAGAAAGGAATAAAGAGTGAGAGAACATTGCCTAAAGGGTGTGGTGGATGAAGCAGATGATGAGATTTTAAAGGGAAATGGGAAAAGTAAATGGGAGAGGCATGAAATAAGGAGCAGAAAATCAAGGTCAGGGAATGTGAGCTAAAAAAAACCGCTTGGTGGATACTTGGAGTACTTGGTAATTACAGCCACTGCTGGCACTGAGGGAACCAGCATGGCTTTTCTGAGGAAGCCAAATGAAGGAAGTGGCGGTAAAACAACATCAGAAAATTTGATGGAAGAGCTCTTTATGCTTCGTTTTAAATCCTAATCACTGTTTCTTTGTATCCTTAAAAGCTTTGTGTTTGACAGTTGTTACTATGGGCTGACCCAAGGAACCTCTTTGGCATCCTCTGATCGGCTTTGCTTTGTTCGTTCTACATTTCAACACTTTTCCCCCCACATATCCCATTTATTTCTTTAATAAGCAATCATATAATATATAATGACTTTCAATTTTCAGAGTATAAGATGCACATGCCCTTTTTTCATATTTTTTACCCTACACACATGCATAGTGGCTCGATCACCATGGAGTGTTCCGTAGCATGACTCTTCTGGACTTAATGCATCCTCTGGAAAATAAGGAGCATTTCCTAGTGGTGTTACTTGTTTTCTTCAGTTCTCACAATGTTTCTTTATAGAGTTGATAAGAAAATACAATAGGTTATGACTTATACATTGGAGAAAGTTACTACTTTTTTGTGGCTTATCATTATCCTTGAAAGATTTTCAGAGTGATTTTTACCATCTACATGACAAAAGGTTGGCTCTGGTAGTGGTTTTTTTTCTTTATTTTTCTTTTTAAATGTTTTTAATATATATATTTTTAGTTTATTTGGACACCTAGCAACATAGATCCAGACATTTGAGAGACAGTAATTAAATGTAAATATTTACTTAAATTTGGGCTTGGGTTAAAAAGGAAGATTTGTAGATGCTTATAGGTAAGGTTTAGATCCCAGATAATCTTCAATCATTCATAAATTTTTGCTAGCATTTTCTGGCTTCTTTAAACATTTCTCTCTTAGTCTTCAAAGTACATGCTGAATATGAAATATTTGCCAATGTCTTCTACTAATTACACTACAGAGGTTTCCTCTTGTTTGTCTGATTGGATTCTTCTCTTGCTTCAAGCTCTGTAATTACAGGGCGGCTCCTCAACAGGTTTAAGATGAAACTTTTTTGGATATGAGGAGCCACTCATCCACGTGTGTTGCCCTGTGCCCTTCACAAGAGCCATGCTTAATATATATGGAGAAAACCATTTGCCTGAAAAAATTACCTAATCAAATATTCTATCAAATGAGCAATCTATTGTTGATATTATGAAGGCCTTTAATCTACAATAAATCTTTGTTAGAACTCATCAGAAGTCCCAGTTTGAGAGAAATGTGATTATAGCACTGTTAAAATGACATTACATCATCGGGGTGATTGGTTTATCATTTGGAGGAGCGACATCAATCATAACTAGCATAACCACACAGTAAATGAATTCAACCTTTCTACTGCAGAACAATGACACAATAATTGCTCGAAATCAGACTTGAAATGAAATCAGAAAATGCACTTTCTTTAAATATGATGTTAACCTAATGGAATATATTATTAAAAATCATGTTTGAGGAAGTTCTATGTAATTAAAAATATGTGAAAATGTATTCCTTTTTTTCTCTCATTAGAACCTGTTTCAGTTGCAGAATCATTTTCTATGCAACAAGATATTATGCTGCTTTTAATTGAACTCCCATCACTTACATTCCTCTGCTTGTATTTCTTAATATAATATGCAGCACAATTATATGTGATGAAGGACAAGAGGTTTTTGAAATCTGGTGCACCTGCTGATAGTATTTTGAAAAACACAAACATTGTAGAAGAAAATGAGACCTTTTACCCATAAAAAGTTAGTACTTTTTTTTTTTCCTTTTAAAAGAAGGTCAGTTCCTGCCATACCATTTCCTGAGATGGTTTCTTACAGCTAACAGTAGGAATAGGTTTATTTCTTCTTCTTGTATGTGTTTTATATTTTTTTCTTGTAATATAAGGTGACTCAGCTTGTCGAAATGTCATTTTAATGGCTTCAGTAAAAATACAATATAAGAGGCTGATTTTCAACCTTATGTGGAAAAAAGAGAAGGGTTTTTGTTCTTTGCACCTTTGCCTTTACTAGAGAGGATTTATTGGTATTAAGCCAAATTTCGAACTCACAACACAAGGACTGTTTGTTTGTTGGTTCATTTTTCAGTCTGAGTAAAAGACTCAGGGTAGACCTACTCACACATCAGGTTTTCATATAATGGATCCATAATTGGGCACATTCATCAGCTTCAAGCACTCTAACAGTGAGAAAGCAGAAGCAGAATGATCTCTGGAGTGTTTTGATTTGGGGGAAAATTCCAAACTGTGCTTTAGATATTGTCATGATTGCTAAGAACTTGCTGAAGTTTAACTGGAAGGGGGATGGTGCCCATTTTTTTGGTGTTAATGTGTCTTTTTGGCTCAGAAACAATGACAAAAACCATTTGGCTCAATGTAACAATATCTGCCCGCGGAGGGGTTTGGACGCTGCTTAGAAGACAGGGTTTGCTTTGATTTTTTTTCACAAGCAGTTTTTGGCAGCAAGGAGAGAAGAAAAGAGAAACAGGTTGGCTTGAAGGAAATGATTGTTGTTCTTTAATGTTGTCAGTTAGTTAGAGTTGAAATAAGGAATAAGCCTCCTTTTTCCTATGAGCCTATTGTGTGGAAATACCGTGTAAAATATCAATATTCATTATATTCAGTGTAAATATCTAGATGGATCTCCTGTGTTCCACAGATACTCCCTGTCTATAGAATTTCATTGTTATTAATGTGTAATTACCACCACCTCCATGCAGTTTAATCTAGTTTGTAAAAATCTTTTCTGAAAGAAGCCAGAACTTTCATTAATGCACTGTAGCTGGAGGACTTATTTTAGATCCTCTGCCGGGAGTGCTTGGAAGTGTTTGTTTTATGGCCCTCTTACAATCTGGCATCAAATGAAGAAGTATTTCCAGTTCTATTCTATAATGGAAACCAAAATGCAGAAGTATTGTCATGTTTAAGAAATAAATGAATCCTATAGAAAAATAATTACATCCCTTCAGATGATTAAGCATCACCCCCTGCTGAATGCAGACCTCAATTTTCTGTATCTGTCAACCTACAGGACAGAAAATACATTGGCAGCCAAAAAAATCCAGAGTCCATAGCTTTAATTTTTGGGGTTTTTTTTAATCCTCATGAGTGATTGCTTTTGGTTTACATAAGAGACTAAATGCAGGAGTTTGGATAGCTCAGGAGGTGATGAGGGAAGAGCAGCAAGAAGGGAGAAAAGGAGTTGGAATCTTCCTCCCCTTATCAACAGTGCAGCTGGGGCCAGCAGAGAGGATGTTGTTTTACTCTGCTGCTTGTTGTTTGTTCTTGTGTTTGTTTGCTTTTGGTTTTGTTTTTCTGATCTTTGTGCATCGCTTCTGACACCAGGTAGGGAGGAACAGTAACCAGAAAGGAAATTTTGGCCTCCTCTACCATCACTTTGCTGTCCTAACATCTGTATATAATTAAGATTGCAGCAGCATCTTTCAGAACCTCTTTCAGAATAGTGCATTGTAGAATTTGTCAATTTATGCTTAAAGCAGCAACAGTTAAAATCAGTTAAGGTTCCAGGTTTGGGATTTCTAAATAATTTCCTATTCTTTCCTATAACTGCCTGCAAAAGGCAGCCCTGCATTACAGCTGTGTATACAATTCTCCTGAGAAAGGGGCCTTCTTACTCCATATATTCACTAGGAAATGCCACAAGGAACTTTCTTCTGATGTTGTTTTACAGCAATGCAGAAAAAGCGTGCTAGATGGATCATTTTAATTTCTGTTTCCAAATTAAAAGTAAATTATGTGTTTGTTTCTGTTATGGAATCTGGCCTAGCTTTGAGGTTGTAAGCAAGAGTGTCTTTGTACATACATTGCTTAAACAGTGTGTGGATGTAGCAGCAAGGCCTTTAAATAAATAATCTTTTTCCAAATTTGTTTCTAATACTGAAATTCTCTAAATCCTTAATGACCAGTTACATTCTCATTCTGTTGCATCTCTTGAGCACCGAGTCTAATTTTAGAGCTTAGAAGTGGAATTAGAAATGGAGGGAACAGCATGAACAATGTTTTCCCCCTGAAACTAAAGGGTGGGCTTTTTCTAAGGTATCAGCTCCATGTTGCTGCAACTATTGCTGATATTATTGCTGCTGCTAATCTCTGTACCCTGTGTTGATGGTGCCTGCAGATGTCTGAATTTCAGCCCGAAGACGTGATTCTAGATATTAAGATAGTGCAGAAACATTCTATTTATTAATTTATGAATTCATAATAACAACAATCAAATCTCAAACAGAAGCTTCTACGGTAATAAAAATGATAATGAATTACAAAAAGCTATAGAATTGAGAGCAGACTTGAATTCTGTTGTCTACTCTTTTTTTTAGCTCACAATGGTTTTGAGAGTTGGAAAGTTGGTTTTTGAGGGGGGGTGTTTATTTGTGGGGTGTGGGTTTTTGGGGTTTTTTGGGGGGGTGTTTTTTGTTGTTGTTTTTGTTTTTTGATTGCTTAAGGTTTGTAAATGCGTTGACCTGGGAACCCCTGTAGCAATAAAAGCCCCCCAGCAAAACAGCTGCAGCAAAGTCTTCCCAAATTTCCATTTCTCTGTGCGTTGTTGTTTTCTGACAGCTTCCCTGGTAGCAGGGACACAACTCAGGGGCTGTGGCCAGTCAGGTCTTTTTTATTACCAATGCTTTTTCTGTCTCATGGCAGCTATTTAGAAATCAGCAATAACTGGGAAACTTTGGAAAGCTTTTGAAGATTTTGGAACTTAAAGGCTCCATATTGTTGCTGTGTGTCATTGCACCAAGAAAATCAGTGCCTGACTTGGTACCTCGCTTGGAAACAGAAAGGCACTGAGGATACTGCAATTATAAGCAGAAAATATCTTTTTTTTTTTTTCTCTTTCTTTCATATGCTGAGTCCAGATGCTGCTTGTGCGTTTTTCCTTTGTGTGTAGAAAAGGCTAAAGCTGTTCTTGCTAACGGTCTGCTGTAAGTCGTGCTGCGTGGGAAGAACTTTTCAGGCTTTCTAATAATTTTGTCTTTTCATGGAGAGTTTTTTTTATCTTCTGAACTGCATCTCCCTTTCATTGGCAGTGGCACAATCCTGACAACTTCCATAGTGGGTAGTGCTGCTGTTTATGTGGAAAGACAACATTTAGAAAATATTTCATGTTTTAAGCTGCCTACCAACACAACTTGGTAGCTGATTGAAAGTGAGGATTTGAGCATATGCAAACTGCTTGCGCTTCATGGGCTACAAAGTAGAGAACCTAAAATTTAGGGTATCATTTTTTCCAAATATTTTGCAATATTTGAATACAAAATGTTCTCTTGGTGGCTTGGTTGGTTTTGTAATTGCAGAAAGTTTAATAACTTCCTTCTTTCTCCCTATAAATCCAAATAAGTGCCATTACAAACACTTGAAAGCAAAGGGACACTTTTCATCTGAGTCAATATCTTCTCCTATGGATTTTCTGATTTTGATGTGCCATGCACTTCTGCTTTATTTAAATGATAAATTGTGCATTTATCTAGTGCTTAATTATTACTCCTAGTTATAAAATTACATTAATGGATTTACAGTTTTGATACCTGTTTCTAATATGATTATAAATACTAGCACCTTATCAGGCAAACTGTAAATATATGTCACCAATTTATCACATTAATATCTCTAGAAACTGAGTTTGTCCTCATATAAAGCATGATGAAATCAATCAAAATTTGGACTTTTTTCCCTCAGAAGATACTCAGTCTTATCTTAAAAAGTGGAGGAGATGGGAAACTTCAGCACATCACTGGAGAAATTGATCAGTGGTTACTAATTATTCTCAGTGCTGGTTTTTTTCCTTGCCCTATTAATGCCTGACTCTTTGCCTGGCAGTTCTCCCGTGCATGTCTGCAACATCCCTTCAGCACAAGCAGAAAGAAATCTGGACTCTGTCATTTTACCCTGAATATTTTTCCCTTTGTGTTTCCCTGCCACGGCCCTGTTGCCCTCTGGGAGCACGTGCCCTAAAAGGGTTTGCATACACAGCTTTATTGGTGAAACCTCTGCTGAGAACAGGGCTCAGCCAAGCAAAATATTCTTTCCTGTGACATCCTAACCCAGCTCTTCAAATGCATAAGCCATATTGTAAGGAGGACTCCTGTGCCTACATCACTGCCTCTTCTGCTGCTGAATGCTTTTGCACACCAGGATTTTGTTTTACAGTCTCAACTTCAGCTACCTTGTGCAGACACTGCTACACTGGGAATGTAATAAAAATCTGTGGTTCCTCCACTAAACAGCTGCTTTGTTTTGGTGCAGGGTTACACAAACTTCTCCTGGGAGAAGAGGCAGATGCTGAGATGGGCTGCACTGGGAGCTGAGCGTGGTGTGTGCTGGGGCTCTCTGTGATGCTCTTTGCTCACCCTGTGCCTGCCCTGGTGTGGCTGTGCACAGCTTACACTGACACAGCTCCAGGGAGTCGGGAGCTCCAGAGCAGGTCTTGAACTGATCCAGTTCCTGTGGAGTTTGCAATTCCCACAGAGTTTGAAACGATTATGGACTAAAACTACAGATGAGGGTTGTTTTGGTTTTTTTTCTCATGGAAGCAAATCAACCAAACATTGCCTTTTTTATTACATTGCACATATGCATAATTTATGTTCCTGACAGATCCTTACACAGAAAGTTGAGGACTTTGAATGTTTGTAGAAGTTAATTACTGGCCTGAGTAAATGCTTAATTTTCAGATTGATTCACGTCAAGGCATGGAGGGAATCTTGTTCCATTTTGTCAGCTCCCAAAATGATTCCACAGCTCAGTCTGTCACATTGAGACGTGAAGGAAATTTTGTCTCTTGCTCTGTTCTGTTTGTTTGGAGTTTGTGTTTTCTTCCAGTCTGTAGCAACGCTTCGCTTGCTCCCAGTTCCCCAGGTTGCTTTTATTGCAGTGACCTTTTCCATCCGTGTAGGATTGCTATTTGTCATTCCCCTCTCCCTGGAGCCCTGCCTGGCCCCACCAAGGTATTGCCTCGCAGTCTCTCCTGTACAAAGGCTCCTTTCTGTCTAATGCACTTGGGCAGGGTGTCACAGGGCTGGAACAGTGGGATCTTCAGAAATCGAGCTTTTCTCTCCTTTCATTTGTGTCAGGGGTAATGATTTGTGCAATAAATAAATAAATGCACACCCACAAGCAGAACCACAACAGCATCCCTACAATTGTAGTGGTAGCTGGTGCTTATCTTGCATAGTTTGGATCTGAAAAAAAACACCCCGGTAAATCAAAAGGAAGGAAAATTGGAAACTTGGCATGGAAATTGGATTGTTTTGAGAAGACTCCTTGTACCTGATGCTCTGCTAATTTAGGAGCAATAACTAGAACAGTGTAGAAAATGAGAATCACTTTTTATAAATGATATAATGTGTGGGCATAGAAGCCTATATACCCCAAACCTCTAAAAGTTGGAACTCTTACTGTACTGACAGATCTTTCAAAATCAGAGGGATTGATTTGCTGTGAACTGCCATGCCCCAAAAACTCCATTTGTAATAACAGAAAAATTCAGTATTGTCTGAATAATCCCTAAAAAAAGATTTCTGATCTGTTATTTTGAAAGGTCCCTCTTGGTTTTCAGGCCTGAAGAACAGTTGTTAGTATGGAATAAAATGGGAAGTCCCAATTGCAAATCCACGTGATTCGGGAAGAACTCAGAAATCTGGACTTTTAATATTGTCTAGTGAATTAATTACATCTGTAATGTATATGACATGATAATTATTTTGAGTTATACAAGCAGCTTATTCTACTGGAATCAGCAGGAATTCTGTACACTGAACACCAGGCTAACTCCTCAGTTAAGTAATGAGGTGTGAAATGTTCTGCCTAACAAAGCAGTGTTGAGTGTGTTTGTTAATACTTTTTCCTGCAAACAGGTGGATAATTGTTTTACTTGACAGAAACCTGTCAATTATAGGGACTAGCAAATATGGAAAGGTGTAAAATCTTTGATAGCTTGTGAGCTTCAGGTTTCTGAAAACCTAATTTTAAAAAGTAAAATAATTTTAATAATTTACAAAAGTTGAGTGGAGGGAGTTTGGGGAGTTGGAGCTCAAGTGGTAGAGGATGGCTCTGAGTGATTCTCTCAGGGGCTGAGGCTGAGGGCAGGGACTGGGCAAATAAAACCTTTGTGACCCTTTGTGACCCTGCCATGAAGGTTTCATCAACTCCTGACACCTGCATTTCCAGCTTACCTGAAAAAACGTGCTGCAAAACCATAAAGGAGTAACATGGAGGCCAAACAAATAAAAACACAATTCGTAAGACTTAGGAGGGATGTGAGAAGAAATTTGGACTTTTCCAATCAGTCAGTTTGGTTAGGAAGAGCAATACGAGACATTTCAATCTACAGGAGAATGTGAACTGTGGTTTTTCTCACCTTTTGACCTTTATGTTTTACTTTTCAGTGTGGGTAAATAAAGGAAGAACACACCGTCAAAATGAGGAGTGAAGATATTTGCTTAAAAGTGTCCAACATGAAATAGTTCTGAATTTCAAAAACTAAATCCTTGTTGTTTCTGCATCTTCCAAGTCTGTCTCTTCATTCTCTATATTTTTTCAGCTGAAAACGTGGCAAAAGTCAGTTAGATATTTGTGAATAGTTTGTGGTCTGAAGCAGGCACTAGGCAGAAACCAGTTAGAAAACAGCTATTTATTCTAAAATCCATGAACTAAGTAGACATGTTAAGGCCAGTCATTATACCTGTGAGTGCCATCTTCAGCTGGAGAAGATGGTAAAGACAAAAACAGAGTACCTCAAAGAAACTGAGGATTTGCCAAGACTTAAATTTCTAGTTTGAGACTGACTTGAAATCGTGGTAAGTGTATGAACAGGCTGAGAACTGGTGGTTCTGGTACTGCAGAAAGGCTGGTGAGGGACTGTCTTTACAAAACTAATCCAAGGAAAAGACTGGAGGCTGGCTGGAAATTCACCCTGCCAGGGGCTGAAGGCCAGCCCAGCTCCCAGATGGCACAGCTTCCCTCCAAATGATTTACAGGAGAAAGGGAGATAATACAAATCACTAGCAGTTGTCACTCAGATGTGCATAGAGGGCCACAAAACTTAGTTCTTCCTTTGCTTTCCAACTGCAGGCCAGTTCTAAATCTCTTTTTCCTTCTCTTTATTTTCTATTGTTGATGGCTGGAAGGATTCCACAGCTTTGATTCCTCAGTTCCTCTGAGATCATGCCAGAAACGCAAATGCATTAGAGACTCTTGTTTCAATTTCCTTTTTTGGAACAATTTCCATTAATATCCCGCTGTCACAAAGCAACTGGTGCTGTTTCACAGCTCTTTATCAAGGCAGTTTTATTCTGGGGAGTTCCAGCAATTGCTCATTGAGACCAGGAACCCCCCAGAGCAGCTGGCTCTTCTGGGGAGCACCGAGCAGTCGCATTGGGTTCAGCTGGTGCCAACTGCTTCTTGTTTAATATTTACATGTCTTTGAGCAAATTAGTGCTGGTGGATCCTGCTGGATCAACAGCCTCTGCATCCAGTGGTTTCTTCCCAGCATAGTATAGATTGGTTTATAGAGTGGTGCTTTCTTTATAGAACAGGCAGATTCAATTCAAATTTCCAATTTCCTAAGGGATATAGAGGCACAAATGCAAAACCTGGATGGCTGGTTTGGTGTTAGTTTGGTGTGGGGAGAAGGGTAGGATACCTGGGGGTTTGTGTTGGGTTCTTGGTGTATGTTGGGATATCCACCTTAAATACTTGTCTTTTTTCTGAAAATCTTAAATTTTGGGCTGTTTATAATAACCAATATGTTAAGTTCATTTGATTTACAAAAAATGGTTATTAAGAAAAAGTCTATCATTACAGACTTATATTGAGAGGATCTACAGAAATATGACTCTGAGGTTTAAATTTGTGTAAAAGTTTTGCTGTTGGATTACTTCTAATTTCCACAAAATGCTCTCAGGTGGTTTTATGAGAAAGCACCTAAAAAGTTTGAGAAAACTGTACTGAAATTGTATTATTTCAGACTGTGGTTTCATTGTATTATTATCAAAACCAGAAAATAATGAGAACATAAAAAGGAGAACTTCCCCCTGTAGTTTTTCTAACCCCATCATGTGTTTTCTAACCAAAACTTTCTGTATCTCCCCCTGTTACTCTCCAGTCTGAGCTACTGTTAGATTTGTGTTCTTTTTTCCAGGCCCAAGTTTTTGTTTTCTCACTGCAGAGCAAACACAGAGCAGATGTCCTGGTGATACCTTAAGTTTTAGCCTTTATATTTTTCTGATCCTGTACTGCACTAGTGTATAATTCTGACCTCCACATGAGTGTCAGCCAGCTCTCTTCAGTTTGGTCAGACAGAGCAATCCTGCCAGGCCTGAGAACCAAGGGCACCATCACAGCCTCAGGCCCTGAGGATTAAAACAAAAAGTAAATTGGGGGGAGAAGCAGACTGGGGGTATGTGACTTCATTCCCTGAAGCTGGAATTGGACAATTAACCTCTGATATGCAAACAGACCAAACTTATCTCTGTCTGAGGAACTGGAGACCATTGTCCATCTTGGGTGTAGCCTCTGCCAGGCTTTTGACTGCCCAAGGTGTATCTGTGAAAGGCCTTTAATAAATACACACTTTATTCTTTTAACTCTGTCTAGGCTCTGTTCTAGGGAGCCACTCCAAGGCATCACTGAGTGGGAGCAGTGGGAGCTTCCCACAGCAGCCCCGCCATGAGAGTGGCTCTCCTGCAGAAACTGCCCACTTCATATTCTCACAAGGTTTAATGCTTTCTTCTACCTTTGATTTGCACTTTGGGATCTGTTAAAGGTGTGACACGTGGTTAATTTAGTAGTATAACAACAAGATGTGAATGTTGCTGAATGAATATCCCCATGAGTGAAGCTCAGAGGGGTGGAGAAGGTTCAGAGCAGGCCCAGAGCAAATTGCTCAGATGGGGAAGGAGCTGTGGCTGGGCTCTGCCTGCTCTGACAGGCTCCATGAAAGGAAAGGGAACTGATTTTCTTACAGCTCTCCCAGCTGCTTTTATTAATCTGTGTTATTAGATGATGGTTAAAGGCTCTCTAATGATTTCTTGTTTGCACCCTATTCATCAAAATTCACATAATGAAGCTGCTTGCCTGCTTTTATTTGTTCTTAAATCTTGTTTGAGCCTCTAACTTGGTGCCTAGTGCTACTTTTGGCACTTTTTCCTGTGGCAATCTCTGTTTCACAATTACAAAATGTAAACCAATGAAAGGATTCTCCAAAGCTGAATTCTCATTGCTAAGCAAGGTGATATAAAGGTATTGAACCCACTCATATTTACAGGTGATGCATATCAGAATATGGATAGCTTTTGTGTTGTCTTGGTGCAAACCTTAAGATTTTTTTTTCCAAGAAATTTTTATGCCACCTTTTTTTAGCTGAAAGTATTAAAATCTTATTACAGGGTCTAAAAATGAATAGATAAGCAAGCTTGAAATTGCAGATTTACTGACAGATCCACTGCAAGTATTATATATTAGTCAAGACAGAGACAGTATTATGAAGAAGTTTTTGAATTTAGAAACAAATTTCAGGTTCCTGCACTTCCATTGAGCTTAGTTTAATCCTATTCATGAGACATTAGAGATTCAATATTGATGAATATTAAATCACCAGGGGAAAAAAAAATGTTGAATTTTCTCAAAGATGAGACAAAAAAAAAGAAATATAATGCTTTTGTTTTTAATGACAGCAAAGTTAGGTCCCTTTTTTGAATATTGGAAGAGCTCCAAAAAAGCCATTGGCACTTACTCTGGGAATACTTAAATATCCGTGGCTCAGAGCAACATAGAGTTCTGCTGTGTCATTATAGAGGATTGTTATGCCTCACATAGGCACTACTCTACTAATCAATTAAGCAGGAATTTGCATATAATTAAAGCTGCATTGTAAAAGTTGCTGGAAATAAAATTGTGTCCCCATTTATGAACACAACACATACGAGGGAAAAAGTTTTGTGTAATGAAACAAATTAAAATAGCAGTGGATTTCTAATTGAACTTCTAATTGAACCCTGTTTCTTCTAGAAAAATAATGGAATTTCTCAAGTAAAATTTACCGTTGTGGACGTCAAATATAACATTACCCAGCATGTCATATGATGAAATCTACCTTTTTTTTTATCCTCTGGAGATATTAATAGAATATTCTGATAGCTGTCAGTAAAGCAAATATTTTTGTCCAATAGAAAAGGATGATCCTTAGGAAGAATAAGGCAATTAACACCTGTGCTTATATCTGTCACTGCTCCAGAAAATGGGTCCAGCACAGATGATGTGCAGTTAAAGAGGTGCATGTCAGTATTGGTTTTGTTTCTTAAATCTTCAAAATCTTGAAACCATTACTCTTTAAAGTGATCATTACCTTAAAACTTTTATCTGTAATGTCATAGAAGATTTTGAAAGAATTGGGCAGAATTACACCATAGAAAACAAACGAACAAAAAAGCCCCAACCAAGGGAAAAGAAACAAAACAAAAAAACCCTGTTCTGTAGAATTGTTATTTTATTAAAGTGGTTGATTTTGATTTTTTTATAAGAAGTCTTTGAAGATGAGTTGATTTTCACATCTGATGGATTTTAGAGCACTGGTCTTATATACAGCCAATAGTTTAGGGAAAGAAAAAAATGCTATTTATTTATTTATTTCGAATGCTTTTTTTTCTCATGAGGGAAAGAAGCCAATCCCTCTTTTTAAACCTCTGATGACTATTTTTAATGCTTTTGTTGAACTATTTCACGGCTACTATAACATTTGTTATCAGCAATATTTCATCAGATATTATAAAATAGTTATTTACATGACTTGCTGTGTTTGGTTATTGTCTATATCCATATCCTGGAAAGTGTATAGTTCCTAGGTGATTTTCATGTAGAGCGTGTATATGTACAAATCTACATGAACATAACCCCCGTGGTCATGTTCTCCTTCCCATCCATACAGGTACATAAATGCTGTTACCCAGAGTGGGAGAAGCACGTTCCCCTGCACACTTTATTTATCCTGCATTTTGTCAGTGCCCAGCAGATGGTGGAGACCGTGTGTCTCAAGTTAATGGAAACAAAAACTGCATGAAAAATACTATGTCCAGAGAAATAAGTCACGTAAACTTACAAAAAAAAAATAAAATCTTTTAATATGAGCCAAGAAATGATGGAAAGGTGGGTGATGACAGACATTAGTGATGGCAGGACTTTGAGGCATTCTTAAAAATTATATTCCGTGCCAGATTTCTCATGACTTGCAGCTGTCATTTAATCACTCAAATCAGCTTTTAGAGTTTCAGAGGGTCAGAGGAGAGAGAGTTATAATTCATTTTGAAAATGTGCTCATTGTTCAGGCAATTGCTCTTAAAAAAACCTTACTCCCCAGTATCGAATAAGCTGAGATTTGCAATTTTCAGATTTCTGCCTGAAATCATCTTTGGAGGAGTTTTACTTAAGTCTTATGTTGCTCTTTATTGAAGGGAATAAGGAGTCACGTAAAGTTGTTCCCAGATCTTTTCATGTCAGAAATGATGTGAAAGCATTTTATACACACTTTGTTTCCACTGTCTGATGTTGGCCAGGAATTATATCTTACACTTGGTAATATAACCTTGAAATTCATTAGTCTGGTAGCTGGGAAATGTACAGATGGTGGGGTTTGGCAAGCCAGGGAATTTGGTAAAGGTCTTCTCTGTTTGAAGTCAGTGATTTGATCATTGATTTATTTATCACTGGTTTAGTGTAATTTAAATGAAAACTTAATTAAACGAGCTTTGATTAAAATTCCATATGAAGAATGTAAATGGTAAATGATAATTAATCTCAGAATTGCTAAAGTATTGAAAATAACAGAATGTCTCCCATTACCTGTCTGGCTGCTTTTTTTTTAGCAGTACCTCTCCAACTCCTCTGCTGTGTTTTTTCAGAAAGTAATTTTATGTAATAGTGGTCTGTCCTACCAAATTATAGACTGGTTTAATTACAAGCAGCTCTTCAACACCCCAGAGTGAACCTCAAATTTTCACAATTATATATATTACTTCTTAGGCATTTCTGCTGTTGTCATTTATCAGGCAGGGGCTTGAACTCCTTCAGCATCAATAAACAGAACCCAGTCTGTAAATGGGGGGAGGTTGATATTTAGGTTTAATGATGGAAATGTGAGCAAGAGGCTTAAGGGTCCGAGCCGAAGCCCTCGAGTTTATTAGAGAGGGAGGGTGAGCAGAAATAAGGAATATTCTTTGGGGCAGAGTGGGGCTGAATTGGAGATGGTGCAGAGTGCATTTGTAATGCATTCAACGTTTCCTCCAAGGCTCCATCACTGAGGAAAATCCTTGCTCAGAGTGAGCACTTAGTGGCACTTACACTTGTAGCTGCCGTTGGCTGAACCTGCACCAACTGTAAATTATCTCTGTATGTGCTGATGTGCCTGTCCACATCTGTCCACGCTCACAGGTGATAAGTATATAATGTAAAGTATATATTTACATACTACAGACATAGTTATATATATATTAAAATGTGTGTAAGAAAAATTAAGGTGGAGAAACCAGTTTGTTGGGGTTTTTTTTTTTTTCAGTTAGGAAGAGTCTGGGTATTTGGGAAATTGTTCTGGACAAAGCAAGGAAAAGGGCATTATCTGTAATTAGAAATAATAATCTATAATTGGTTCATTTGCCATATTTCTGCAGTTCTGATTTAGTTGAACAATGTGATCATTATGCCACCAGTTTTCAATAGAGGTGTCACAATGAAAAATAATTGCAATATTCCACAATATTAACTGTACCCTAATTGCAAAAGTTTTGAAATATAATTACCATGAAAGCTAATGCGACAGGGAACATTAAGCATAATTAGTGTATTTTAAAAAAGGGGGAAACTGTTAGAAGCTTGTTATTGTCTCATAAGGTAGCTTCAAATTAGCTGGATGCAGAGCACTTTCATCTAGGTTTTCTATAATTTTGGTTATTAGCACAGACTGCAATAAATTTGTTTGACATAGCCCACACCTGCTAACCCTGCAGGAAGGAATTTCTAATGTGCACAGGACCCAGGTTTCTCATAGAATCTGTCACAATTTCCTGGGAGACAGCACTGAGTAAAAATTTTTTTGGGGGGGGGGTTGTCTGTGGGGGTGTTTGTTGTCAGTTTATTTTTTTTCATATACACAGTCAGCTACACTGCTCAAATTTCACTGTTCTAAGATTTTTTTCTGCAGAAGACTCATAAAAATGCTGTTACGAAGCACTTGAAACAAAACATTCATTACGCATCAAAAGCGTGTTCTGCAAAGATATATCATATATTACTCATCTGCTCTCTCTACAGAGCAGCTACATGCTTTTACATAGAGCATGGATGTTCACCCCTATAATTAGAATTTATTTTATGAAGTAAAGAAAAACAATTTATCACACCACTTGTGTAGAAATGTTTTTATGCCCAAATAGCAGGGGAGAGGATCCAAGCCATAAGAAGCAGTGCTGGCTTTCTGTGAGATGAAATTTTCTCTAAGAAACATCCCAGAGATTTTCCTGTGGTTTTTAGGTAACATTTTGCAAGTAGAAAGTCAGTGTTTTTCTGGTTTTGCTGTGTTTCAAAATTATTGAAACTGGTTTGGGAATAAACTAGATAGAAACAGAAATATACAGAGGAACACCATTAGTTTTAGTGAACACTGTTTTCAGAAACTCTTCTATTGCTTGTTCTTAAATTACTGTTCAGCATTGAGGCTACTTTTTATCATCTTTATTTGTGGTTGTTGCAGATACGTAACAGGTTTCATATTAGAAGGAAATTATGTCATATATTAGATAAAGTTTTGAATTGGATGCTGAAAATAATTTTTCCCTACAATCTTCTCAAATTAGCATCTGATGCTAATTTTTGGAAGTGTAATTTATGAAAAAGTTTTGTTTTCAGTTTAACTCAAGTGACTTTTAATCTCTTCAGTGTCAATCAACAGCAAGTGCTCTAACATTGCTTCTAGAGCATTTAAGATCTTATGAAATCTTGTAAGAAAGGTTCTTGGTTTGGTTTTGGGGTTTTTTTTACTCACTCAAAAGTATTTCTTAATTAATTTAAGCCTTGGCAGAGGTTGTTTCTGTGGAAGTAATGGGAAGTTTAAAACTGAAAAAAGGTGTAGAAATCCAGGTGATGTCCATTGAGAGTATTATGGAAGTCAAACATCTGAAAGCAAGTAAGAAAAATAGAAACCTGTTTTTTCTTTCAGAAGTTAAACTGATTCATTTATTCAGCCTAGCCCCATTTTCTCTCATTTTCTCTTCTGCAAGGGTGTGGTGGGTTTTTTTAAAGTTCTGTGTACACTGTGGACATGGAAGTCTGCAGATATTTCTGGGTAGCCACTTGGTCTGTCTGTTCTGGAGGTTAGAAAGCCTGACTAGAATTCTCCCAGCTGGGGAACAGCCCTGCAGAGTCACCAAAGCAGGGGGCCAGGATCCAGGTGAGAAGTGGGAGTGTGTGATGTAACACTCAGAGCTGATAGCCAGCCCACAGAAAAATTCAGTTAGGTAATATTAGGAAGCATGCTGTGTTCTCACCTATATCAATTAAATTGACTTTAATAGAGCAGATTACAGACTGTTCAGTGTTGTGCTTAAAGAAAGTTAGTCGAAATTTGTAACTTACAGTAAAAGACAGCAAGAAGCTAAGCTACAGAAGAGTGTGCTTACATTTTCTAAAAGGAAAAACCTGGGCTGTAATGTGTAAAGCTGGAATACCTTTATCCCTTCATGTAACTGGATACAACCCCGTTTAGTTTAGTTTAGTTTTATTTTATTGCTGTGACCTTTCCACTGTTTCCCTCAGCATGCAGAAATACAGCCCCAGTTCAGAGGCTCCTCCCCACCCTGCTCAGCCCCTGCTCCTTCCTGCCCAGAGATGCCTCAGCATGAGATGCACCCTGGTTATCAGTGGTGCTGACAAGCAGCAAGCCTCAGATCCAAAAGGCCACCTTTTCCAAGTGTCTCAGTCGTGATGCCTGCATTGAGAGATTTTTTTTTTTTCCTTTGGATTATTCACCAGAACTGAGACTTATGGGCAAAACGTTGCCTTCATTTGGCAGCACAAGTCAGCCCTGCCTCAGCTCAAACTGAGCTCACTGCTGTGAGCAGCCACGGCTGAACCACCCTGTCCCTCCCAGAAAAGAGCTGACTGATGGCACTGCCACAGAAGACTGGCAGCTCTGCCTGAAAATGCATTAATGTTTATAAAGCACCTCGTTCTCATCGGAGTGAGACACAGCTTCATGGGGTTATACCTGTAAGTGCAGCCTGCGTGTGTCACCTGCCAAAATATAGGACAGACTTTAGCCAAAAATGACGTTTGGTAAAAAGAGTCTTTATGATTACTCAGAGAGTGCCGTAGGCAGCTGTGAAGGAGTTCATTCCTGTACAATGGCTGTCACACTCTCAGTTTGGTGTCTGATTTTCATCACTGGTTGCCATGAGCCCCACACCGAGCTGCCTTCCCTGCCCCTGGCTGCGCCCTGCTGCTGCTGTTCTCCCTCCCTTTGTGCCAGCTCCAGCAGCTCTGTGTTCCTGGAGCATCAAACTCCTGCCTGGCAGCTGGGCCAGCCTGGGAACAAGGTTTGGTCCCAAGGACTGGCAGGCTGGTGTCACCCAGAGCACACTGGTGGTGTCACCTGCAACAGCAAGGGAAGGGCCGGGCCAGGAGGGCTCAGCTGCCCCTTTTGGCAGCGCTCTGGACTGTCACAAACAGCTGGAAAGCTGCACTCTTCGAGATGTTTGTGTAAAATGACATTCCAATTAGCTCTGCTTGGGATCTGCAGTGTCTCCTTTGGAGAATGTCCTGCTGTGCTGAGAGGTGCTGCTGCTCCTTCTTCATCTTTTCATGTGAGTCTGAACTGATTCTCCCTGCTGACCTCTCTGGAGCATGTGCCACACTGTGCCTCTTGCTGCTCCTTTCTCTCATGAGGAACTCTGTACCTTGCTCCATCTCTTCTACATTATGTCTTTCTGTGCTGGTTTTATTTTTTCTTTCCTTTCACCTCCTATTTTTCTTCCTTCTTCCAGTTGTCAGTAAATGGTTCAGTTCTTACTGCAGCCATGGCAGAATCACAGGGCCTTCTGCCAGCAGGTACAGAATAGGAGAGATCACCCTTCCCCAGTCCCTTAGGGCTCTGCTTCCCTTTTAAAGATCAAATCTGATGTATTTCTTTTGCAAACAACGTTAAGCTATGTGCCAGACTTGCATTGATTCATTATTTAGTGCTTACTGTTAACTCCTTGGCTTAATTCCCCTGTTATTTATTATATAAAACATTATTTCATTAACTAGATTGAAACAGATGAGAGTGGAGAACAGAGCTCTGTCAGACAAATTTAAATGAGTATTCAATATCTAAAATCAAGCTTTAGATTTTCATGAATTAATCTCCATCTAAGCTCCTTCTTTTTGCCTTCACTCTTAAACACATATGCAACTATTCATGAATACAAAGCAACATGTGAATACAGAAAAGTGCAGAATTTTTTTTTCAAACAGAGCATTTTTTAAGTAGTAAAGGCTTTAAATAGAAAAGGAACCTCACAATCACCACAACAAACATTTGTTCTTACTACTGCTCAGCATATCAAGATGTGAGATGCACCTGTTGAAATCGTCCCTGAAAGTGAACATTCTGGATTGTGGTGCTTAGAGTTTGTGTTTTTGGAGGGATTGCTTTGGTGGGAGCCTCAGCCCAGGGAGCTGCTGTGCCTGTGGGAGCACTCACAGCACTTCTGAATGTTCCTGCAATCTCTATTCAAGTAATAAAGGGATAAAGGGAGAAAAATTTTGTTCTCATGATATGTGGGGTGGGTTGTAGTTCTTTAACTCACTATACTTCAGCTTTCTCAATGGTTTGGAACAAAAGAAAATGGACTGATGGAAAGAAAAAACCACCTTAGGTCTGTGAGCCAGACACCTACACCTGCCATTCCCCACAAAACCTTTGCCACTGGGTCACTGGGGATGTTCTTCAGTTCCTTTAGAGCTCAGGGTGTGTCCCTACTGTTTGTAGCCAAAGAAAAAGTAGGTATATGAATCTTCTTCAATCTTCCCTTTCCTTTGTTCCTTTCCAACATAGTTTACATTGAGAGGGCATTAAGATGTCAAACCCAGCTTGCTTCACTCTCTTTGTTGGGCAGGGGGTTTGCCTTTGTTAATTATCATGAGAATTAGTTTAGTTATTACCCTTAGCTCCTAAAACATACAGGTCCAAGGGAATATCAGTAACTCATTTGTGTTCTGTCCTTCACAGTGTATAGGAATGTACTGTCCCCTTCTCATTAAGATTTTCTACCTATTTTTCATGTGAGTTTCAGGACATTTCCTGTTGGGATTTTCAGCCATAAATAGCTGTCCATTTTTTATTCCCACCAGCTGTGGATTTGAGGAGCAGGCAGCAAAGTTTATGAATCACTTCTCCCTGACAGATCGCAACAACCACAATATTCTGCCACATAGCCAACAGCAGCAATGAGTGATATTAGCTCTTAACTCTCCAGAAAACTCTGTTCAGTAATTAAACATTAAGCCTCTGATGCCTATCATCATTCACTGCTAAGACCCTTCACAATCCAGGTTTGCTATGTTCAGGTAATGATATTAGAGATGATCATTTATTCTGGAACTATAGCTATCTGAAAAGAATGAATTTGCTGAGATCAAAATTTCATTTATGAGCTGGCTTTTCAAGACTTTTGTACTAATGCTGACAGTCACCACGCACAAATATTTATTTAGTTAAAAAATACTCCGAATTTAGGATAATTGACAAAGAGTGATGAAAAGAACAATATTTAAAGCCGTGGCACCACCAGCAGTGTGTAATATAATGCAGAAGTCTGCCTTCATTCAATAAGGACAAATGATCCAACAGCACTTCAAGCTTTGAGCATCATTTCCAAGTTAATCTGCTCTGCTTTGGTGTCAACAAAAAATTGAGATCAACTCTCTAGCAAACAAAGCAGCTCTGGAAACTTCAAATAAAAATTCAAACTTGTAACACATACACTGTTGACAGAAACTGTGAAGTGTGTCTTCCATCAGTGTATGTACATAGCTCATTTAATGTTATTGTGAAGAGAAATAATAAGAATAATCCTCAAATAAATTAATAGCTGTGTGTTGTTTGGTAGCAGCCACAGCTCCTGCTCACCAGCTGAAGCTGTCACTCTCTGTTCACTGAGACTTGTTTCCTATTTTACAACAAAATGGCCCAAGAACATAAAACACACAGAACTTTAAAGGATCTGAAGCCTAAGCTGCAGACTCAAGCCTGGAGAAGCCTCTGATTTTCAGAAATAAGGCTGGATGTGCCCAGGCTTTTCCTCTGCAATGCTCCAGGAGCTGGAGCTCTGCTCTGCCCCTCAGCCCCAGCAGCTTTTTGGCCAGCCTGGGAAGTGCCCCCGGGTAGCAGGGCACCCCTCCCACCATTCTCCTGGTGGTCCTTTTCCAGCTTTGCTAGTTACTCAGTGCATATCCTGCTTGTCTGTCTAATCCTAATTCTCATTTCCCTTCCTCACCTTTTAGTGATTCTTACAAACGACTTCCACCCTTTAATTTGTCTGGCTCTGTGTCAGGCTTTTTCTGTTTTGATTTTTGTCTCACCTTTCTCAATAGTTTTTACTCCTTTCCTCTACTGGGAGCTCCGAATGTCTCTTTTCTCCCCTCTCTCAGGTCTGCCTTTCTGCCTTGTTTCTCTCAGAGCCTCGTTGGCTCCATCCCCCTGACTGACAGCTTTCCATTTCCCAGCTCCTCATCCTGCCTCAATCTGTTTTAGCTCTCAGTCCTTGGCTTCCTTCTTTTATGACTAATAAATACCAGCATCAGCCAGCCCAAGATCCCCGGGCTCTGTGGATCCCACAGATCAGGTGCTTCTCCCTGCTGCAGGGGATGGCTGAAGGAGGGCTGCAGCTCTCTGGGGAGGTGCAGCACAACGTTAACCCCTTCCAGGCTGTCCTGCCCTTTTCCATCACTGCTGCAGGTCTTTGTTGGTGATTTCCTCACCAGTCCCTATAGCACAGACAGCCAGGGAAGAGCATGAGGCTGCTGCTGGCAGGTTCTCATTATTTTGTTTGTATTTTTCCTCACATGTCTTGGACAATGTGGTATTTGTGTGGGTTTGTTTTCTTGCCTGTGACAGGCAGGGTTTAGAAGAAGAGAGAGGAAAGCCTGTCTTTGATCCTGGCAGGAACCCCCTGCAGAGTGTTTGGAAATGTGGGATTTGGGAGCCAAAGTGAAGCTGTGGTGCCCGTGGACACAGGGATGCAGAAAACATTTCACCAGTGGTGACTGCACCTGCACAGGCCTGGTCTGTGCTGCTCAAACAGAATGTTCCTCTCTCCAGAACATTCCCCTGCCTGCCTGGCTGCCAGGAAAAGCCCTTTGCCTGACACTTCCCAAAGCAAGACTAGGCCAATTTTTTGTAGAACGATGACCAGGTTGTTCTAAGAAAGAAAAACAGAATATTCAAATAGGCAACACAGAAAAGATTAATAAATGGTGGAACTTCTAGTGTATGGGGTGTATGTACATATGGAAAATTGTCCAAAGAAATGGTAGAATGTAAACTAATATATTCCTTTGTCATTCAAATTATTTTATCAGTTTTATTAGTCTTTAGAAAAATGGCAGAGGAGCAGCTACATTGAAATTAATCTTTATTTACATCTTTAAAAATAAGACAAGTATTAAAAAAATCCCAATGCAAAAAAATAATAGAATGCTTACAAAATAAATATACATTTTTGCTTGGAATGGCGATGAACAGATGCAGAATTTCAAACAGCTCTATTGCATATTTAAATCTCCTTTTAATATATTTCTAGGATAGAAGCAAAAATAAAAATACTGAAAATACAAAGAATCAGTGTTGCTTGTTTGTAAATATAAGTGAAGTTGACATTACTAGAATAAAAAACAGTTGTGAATGGAAACCTTAGATTATAAGGCATATTTGGCAGCTCATGTTTCTAAAAAGAATACTTGAAAGGAAAATATTATGTCTTTCATAAAATGAGATTAACACAGCTAATTCTTAATGCCCAAAAGTGAGATTGCCTTGCAAGATGTTAGACGTCAGGCAGTATAATTGCCTCATGACAGGGATCGGAACAGTAACTTCCCCCAGTTACAGAGAACCTCCTGAAGGACTCAAACTCGGCACCACTAATGCCATATTTTATTAATCTAAAATTATTCACCTAATGTTTGGGGACTGCATTTCAAATAGGAATTGCATTTCCGAATTGGAGGAATAAAATGTAGGCTCTCATTTCCCCCCCACTTTCTCTCATGTCTAAATGTTTGCCGGCAAGAGTTTGAGATGTTAAGCTGAGGAGAGAGTTGAGTTGGCAGGGAGCTGTGCTGATGGCCCCTGCTATCATACATTATTGCAGTCTGGAGCCTGACACCACCTCCAGGCACCTGGAATGGATCATTATTGAAATGCACAAGGTGATGCAGCATCAGTTGTGTCACAGCTGCGTGGAGCTGGGGGCGTCTGTACATGCACATTTTTTGGTTAATTTGGTTTTGTTACGGTTTTTGCTCGCATCAAAAACTTGTTGACGGGTGGATGGGACAACGCCAGACAGAGGTCAAAATCTTAAATGGGTTCTCTCCCAGTTTAGTGGCACTGTGAAAAATCTTTTTGTGTAAAGTGCTTTACGAAGTGATTCCTACGTGTAACTCTTGATAATTTCCTTCGTATTTGTGGCCTTTTTTCATTAAGTTAAATTTAAACTTCTTTCCATAACAAAATAAATGTTTGGTTCATCCAACAGTGTCAGCTAGACTGGGATAAGTAAATCTTGTGTTGGTCTTTTAACTGATCTGTGTGACTGGTTATTAGGTCACAGTTTGGATGAAGCTATTTGGGTTTTTTTTCACCAGGGCTAGAATAGGCGTAAGATTATTTAAATGAGCTTTGAAACCTTATAGTTCATCTGGCAAACTGCTGCAGGGAACTAGAAAACGTGGAGGAAAAAGGCAGAGGAAATTCTGAAAGCAATTAGAGAACCCTTTTGACAGTTCATTCAGCAGATAAAAAGCCAGCTTCTTGTGAGAAATGAAAGTATCTCCTGGCGTTGGTTTGTGTCTTATGGACAGTTGTCTCATTAATATGCAAATGTAGAGGAAAGCATGTGTTGAGGCACTTGCAGATTATTCAAAATTAAAATAAAATTACCGGGAGTATAAATAAGATTTTTTTTCCCCTTCAAATCCAGCAGTCAAACTTTTTTTAAAATGGCTCAGTATTTTACTTTAAAATCGAGCTACTTCAGCCATCAATCCAGCGATCTGAATTTTTCTATATGCATATTCATGCGTGTGTTTACATATTTGTTTGTTTATTGCATCTGGTACTTGGGTAATGTGTAATTTCTATTTCTCCCNTACATTTAGATTGTATCCTTTATCATTCCAAATTGACGTTTATGCTTTTACTGCTGTTGTTTGCTTAGCTGCTCTCCGGTAGGGATGAACGATTTGTTTTAATCTGTGTCACTTCCCTTATCTGGCCGTGCCCAGAGCTGCAGTCACTCCCACGGAGATTGTGTTGGGCACGGCGCTGCCCCCGCCCCAAATCCCGCCTGTATTAATTGCTTTTCCACCTCGTTTATACCAGCGCAGAGACAACGGTGTGTGAGACCAGCTTTGACAAAAGGAATGGTATGCCAGTGCCTATGAATAAATAAATCCCATTTACATAGAGGAGTAGTGTGGCAACAGAAGGGCAGCAGCAGAATGAAAGCTAATGATGGTTCAAAAACATTATTCCTTATTCTTAGCAGGGAGCCCAGTGAAGGCCAGAGAGCTGCAGAGCATGGGCTGCTCTACAGGTGCTCTCTTTGTAAACAATAGTTTTTGTTTTCATTTCCTCAGCTGACTGGCTTGAAAACTTTGCGGTATAAATGGGAATTAAACAAGAAATGTTTAAATTTCCAGCGGCCTCAGGAAGCTGTTATGCTTCCTGTGGATCCTTTGCTTTCTAATAATCATTTTAACAGTTTGTGTTCCATTCCTTCCCTCTATTCCTTCCCCTGTTCAGTTAAAAGCTGTGATGTCAAACAGTTTAGGAGGGAAGAAATAGTGGCATGATCTGTATGTGGTGAGAAATTCGGGCTATAAGCAAAGGGCTGGAGCGAGTCAGTTTTATGCATCAAGTAATGAATCTCCCTCTGTTGGAAAGGGGAATAATGAGAGCAATCAGAACAGGCTGGCAGAGAGCAGGCGTGGAAACAACCTCTGCTGTTCTCCATAGATCAATTTAGGTGTGCAGGCTGATAATGGGAACCCAATAAAATAATCAGAGGTGAGCAGGGATGTAGAGATGAGGTGGCTGGGGCTGCTCTCTTTGGCTGTCCACAGACCAATGTGACCCCTGCAGAGCCTGCCAGTGCCTCCCTGACCCTTCTGTTTTGCTGCCATGCACCACAAGTTCACCATTTGTTACACACTGATGGTGGCACACTCTGCCCTTCTCGGGAGGGAAACAAGCTGCACCTTGCAGAAGAGCTTGGTGTGGGAGGAAAAAGCTGTTTGCCTCCCTGTATATCCCAGGATAAATGCCAACTGATTAGAAGGTGACAGTCACCAGCTTGGGAGGAAGCAGTACTGATGGATCTGTTTAGGAAGGAAGAAATCTGTGTCAAAATTTGAAGGAGTAATTGGAGAAATGTCATAAGGAAGTGCTGTGTGCATTTAAACTGTTTATTGAGTTACTGATGATGGTAGTTATATGCATATATATATGTGTGTGTATATATATATATATCTATTAAAAAAAGACAAAGATAATAATCACCTGGCTTTTTCAGGTCCAGAAGCTCTACCAGTGTGAAACATCAAAGCAAGCAAATAAATTTTGTGTGTTTCTTTCAGCAGTGTGTCTCAGTGGCAGTCCTTCCCACTTCCATCTCCTTCCCTTATTTATTTTTTCTTTTCTCATGTAACTATTATTGTTGGTTTTACTTCAAGAAAAATAAATACAGTTTTGGGGAGTACATGATGTTTAGAAAGAACATCAGAAAGGAAATAGATTGTCCTTTTTCAGAGATGTCCTGCTCTGTGGGGTGGGAGGGAAGGCAGCCCAGCAGTGTGTCTGTGCAGGCCTGACAGCAGACAGATAACTCAGGGACCACAAATAAATGATAAGCTATTTCTAGCTCTTACGAACCATGAGATTCTTTTTTCTTTCCCACATCCCCCATAAAAGCTGAGGCAGGCAGCATGCCTATCTCTTCCAGCCTTCTCAAATGTGAATAAACAATGCCTTTAACACTGTAGCTCTTTAATTTTTGATCTTGAGAAGCTTTGTTCTGTTTTTACTCTGCTGTCTCCTTGACCAGCAGCTTTGCTTGCAGTGCACTGGGCTCGTAATTGCTTGGAGTTAAAAAATCAGATGTGTAAACTAATAATATCTGAAGAACAAATGTGTTCTAATTGTTTGTGAACTGGCTAGTAGGAGCATTGTGAATTACCAAGAAATGAGAACAGAAGAGTATTGTCTCTTTGACTGAAAAGTTATGAAATGTTAGAAAATTGAAGACAATGTATTATTGTTTATCACTTGTGACAGAAATATCAGTACTTAGGCTGTGCCTAAGTGATGCCTTTGTTACTATTTTGCTCTGATGATTCTGCAGTTCATTTGAGCAATATCCAGCAATAACTGGCTTGACTCACAAGTGAAAAGAATCATTTATATAAAGCACAGTGGCTGGACTGAAGAGAGAGCTGCACCTTCTTTCAGTGCAGTTGATGTCCAGCTATAAACTGTGCTTAGAACGTGGACACAGGGCCCTGCATTTGGAGATGGAGAGACCTCATTCCCTTGGACAACTTAGGGATGAACCAGA
Source organism: Cyanoderma ruficeps (assembly GCA_008694505.1). Classification (NCBI taxonomy): domain Eukaryota; kingdom Metazoa; phylum Chordata; class Aves; order Passeriformes; family Timaliidae; genus Cyanoderma; species Cyanoderma ruficeps. The sequence goes on along the minus strand of VZDJ01000219.1, from coordinate 2,056,422 downwards.
GGGAAATGGAGCCAGCAGATGCCTGCACTCACTGCAGAGCTCAAGTGTCCCAGGCTCTGCCCTGGGCACTGGATCCTGACCATGCTGCCCACATGGGAAAGGCCACAGGAGTTGGAAAACATCCAGGGAGGAATCTGATCCTGCACAGCAAGTGTGCACACAAGCTCTTCACACTTAGGAAATTACACATTGGGCTTCATCAGCTGGTTATTGCAGCCTGGTGTTTGGATTGCCCATGCAGTTGAGGGTATGTGCCAGTAGAGAAGTGTGTTTCTGTGTGTATTGGCAGCATAGGTGTTCTCCCACAAGAAATGCTGGGCTATGATTGCTGGAAGACACCTGTCCTGAGCAGGAGCAGTGTACCTGACTGCCAGGTCTGAAACCACTGATTGTATTCCTGGTTGTGTCTGGGGAGTCAGTCACAAGCCACCTTTTGGTTACCTGACCCTTGGGGCAGGTTTCTTTTCTTTATTAATCCAAGGCATATCAAAATATGGCCAAATTCTGTGCTTGTCATCCAATGCTGAGATTACGGTGTGTGCCTGCTCCCTGCTGCCTTAGCCGGATGTGCACTTGTATCTTCCTGAAACACCAGTGAAAGAATTCACTGAAGAGATTATTGACTGATTTTAAAACACTGACTTCACTCAGCTGAGACTTGTGCAACAAATATGTGTGTCTGCACACCTTGTAGTTTTTTCAATTCTTAGTTTCCTAACAGAGTAAGATTTCTTATCTAAGTCCACAGGGAGACAGAGGGCAAACTTTTCAGGGCTATAGTCAATAAAGAAATACTGGGATTGTGTTCTGTAAGGCACAATTGCAAATGCAGAGCTCTAAGGGTTTTGGGGAACATTTGTCCCTGTGTCCCTGGATCCCAGCAGGGTGTGTGTGAGGGACCTCAGAAATTCTGTGTTTCCTCTGCTCCCAGAGAGGCCAGCTCATCTCTGTCTGCAGGGAGGACACTGGCAGCTTCCCAGGCTAAATGCTAATCTGGGTTTACAGACAGCAGTTGTGTTGAATAGACACTTTTCTGCTTGTTTCTCAAGGCTGAGCAGGAATGAGGCCGGATGGGTGTGGGGTAACACGGATCACCTTTCAGGCACTGTGAGTGAATAACGCTGTGTCCCCCAGCTTGGCTCTCTGCTGATGTTTGCACAAGGCATGTTGTAAGTGAGCCCCTGGTTGTCTTTCCATTCTCTAACAGCATGCAGCACTTGATGTCACGGCATAGCAGATACACCACGTTTTTATTTTCCTCCTTTGTTATGCATTTAGAATATTATCCTGGAATCTTCACTGCATTACCCTTTTTTCCTTGGTCCGCTCACAGAAAAAATTCATCCGTCCACACCTTTTTCTTCTTGGTGTTGGTTTCAGTAATCAGCATTTAGTAGAAGAATTTTAAGTTGTATTTGTCAACGCTGAATTGCATCTTCTGTCCCCTCACCTGCTACAAAGCCCTGCTTCCCTTTGAAGGACTGCCTAGTGCATTGTATTTTAATTATTTTTAAGAAAATTTGATTGCTTTTACACTTAGCAAGATTTGTTTCCTCTATATCTTCTCAGTTTTCAAGACCTTTTGTTAAGCATTCTCTACTAGACTTTTTCCATTCCTTAGGTATTTTCCATATAAAAATGTTGAATTCACTGCCAACTTATTACCTTTTTCTTTGACAGCTGTCTATTCTTATTGTAAATTCCTGATCTACATGTTTGAATCTAGTTTTGTTTGGCATTACAACTCATGTATCAATACAGAAGAGCTCCTTGATCTCCAAAATACCTACTTTTTCATTTTTTATATGCTAATGCATGTAATATAGCTCTGCCCTGTGATACTGTAGTGGTTTTTAATTAAGCAGTCCTTAATTCTTATTCTTTGAGCAGCTTAGCCATCTTGTTCTCAAACTTGCTCAATATTCTTGGTTTTTATATTGTGTAGGCCTTTGACATCCATCTCAAATTGGCAGTGCTATACTTGCAGTGTTCTCTGCTCTAGCTTAGTTTTTGATGTCTCTTGAATTTGTCTTTATTTCTGCTCCTATTAGAAAAAAAAAAAGGTGGATTTCTGAGTATTAGTGTTTAGGAATTCAATTAATATGATACCTAATATTTTCTAGAAGTGTTGACATCTGGTGGTTTTCCCTTTTCCCTGTCTCTGCTAAGGGAGAAGAGACACTTGAGCAAGTCATTGAAGTTAGTGATTGCAGTTGTCACATTACTTGATCGTGGTATTGTTTCCTTATGATTAAATTCATTGGCTTGCTCATGCCTGTCAAATATATGAATTTACAAACCCTGTATTTCTTGGCCTTCTGATACCAAACCTGATTTGGAACCTGGAGTCCCTACTGGATGTATTTTTCACAATATTTAACCTGATTTATTCGTGATGTGGAACAATCTCGTGCTGTTCCTTGGATGTTTGACCTATCATTTACTGCAGGATCACCAGCACAAACAAAACCTGATATTAACTCTTAGACCATGAAATATTTCTGTTCCAATCTACAATTTCTTCTCATAATGAAGCAATGACAGTAACAAACCAGAGAAGAGATTGCATTCTCAGTTTGACACCAGCAGCTGTATCAGACTCTTTGCTTAAGTTTGCATTTTCTTTAAGCAGTGAAGCAATAGCTTGAAATACAGTTAGGTAAATTTAATTATTTTTGCCTGCTTCCTGTAATATTTCAAGATATGTGAAAATGAATCACAATGGGGGTTATCATCTGCTTTCCCAAAATATATAAAGTTTATAATGGGTAGATATTGTTTTATTGCATTACACAATTTATTATCCTCCATTCACACTGTAAGTCCTTTCATTTCTTTCATTTTGGCTTGAAAATCTCTGCCTAGCTTGAATTATTTTATTTAAACCTTACGTTTTTGCCTTATCAGGGTTATTATTATTTCTTTGTTTCCATTAAGAAGTTTAGATTGTTAACACATTGTGGTGTTGACTGACACCACCTATTTAGGGTGACAGAGGGACATGTGCTGACACAGTCCCCATCCAGAGAATCCTGTTTGGGATTGGATACAGCTGAGAAAGCTCAAAAAGCAGTCAAACTGTGGGGGCATGGAAGCACTAAGTGCTGCAGTGAGTAGGATGGAAGTCCCAAACACTCCTTACAGCTGCCATGAACTTAATATGAAATAATGTTCCAGTTTCTTGAAGGAAAAATTGGAGATCCATATGTGCAGCCTCTATAGGAAGGTAACTTCAGGAGAGAAGAAAAGGGAAGAAGAAATGCATTTTTACCATAGGGAATCTTTTCTGTATAATGCCACACAAAAAACCTGCAAGGAGTCTTGCAGCCTACAGGGTGGAATTCTCTTAGATGGGAGCTCAGGCCCTTGAATGGGGAGCACAGGTTGCACACTGGGAGAGGAGGAAACCAAGAAAATATTGTTAATCCTCATCAGAAATATGCAGTGATGACTTAAGGCATTTGTGCTATTCATAGTTTGCCCCATCGATGCAGTTTTTGCATTCAATTCTCAAGAAGATTTCTTTTACTACCCAATTAGTTTTTATTTTATTTCTAGTGAAGATCTGGAATATTAATTACCAACATTAAAACAAAGATGCAGTGCACTGAAACAAACGGATGCTTTTTTATGCTTAGATTAAAACATTACTTGTAATTGTTTACAGTGAAATCTCCTTGCTGTCACACTGGTCTTAACAGGGTTATAAACTTTTAAGTTCCTAGAAGGAAATACAAAAGCATATTATCTTCTAGCTGTGGTGTAATCCACCATTAGTTACCCAAATATTGCTGCATTTATACTGTATCATGTGCTTATCAAATATCTACATGACTCCTTAACTATTTCCAAAACAAAAGAGTCATTATTTACCCACTGTGAAAATAGCCTTGTGTTAGTGGCATTAGAAATCATTAGCTCTATTAAGTCCGTTATCAGCTCTGCTAGCAGCTGGAAATATCCTGCAGCTCAGGGGGGCTCCAAAATGTTCCCCACTCATTATATTCTAGATCACTTTGTTTTCTTGTACGCTGGAAACAGATTATAATCACATTCAGCCGCAGGCAAAAAATAGAAGCTGACAACAGTGGTAGAGGAAAAAAAAGATTTATGAAACTTTTCATTGCTTGGGGCAGTATTTTGAACATGATAGCAGTGTTGTCCCTTAGATAGTGAACAGTTCAGCTATGTCTTTCTATCATCTTGGTGTTCTGTGTCTCAAAATGACAATTATCACACCATAAATACAGCCCAAAGCATTACAGATGTCTTTAAGCAGAATCCATATTAATTGTTAATGCATAAAAAAGAGACAGCTCAGTTTGTTAGCTTAGGAAATAACAGTCTGGGTTTTTACAAGTATACAATAACATATAGAAATATTAATTTTGTCTTTTCATTGGTCGCTTTGAATAGGATTGACTTTAAAAAAAATCGTATCTTGGAGTGTTTGGGGCGAAAAGAATTCCTTTATTAGTCTTTGCTCCTTTGAGTGAGGCTGGCTCTCCAAAAAGAATGTGTTAAGTAGCAGAATTTAAATAATTTATTTAACTTGGCTTAAGATCATGGGTTTGGGGTTTTTCCCTCAACAGAAACATTGTTTGCAAAAACTGTCCATTCCTGAGAAGGAAAAAGAATTTACTTTTGCAAAAGCTACAGTGGCGAAAGAACAAGGATGTCTCCATGAAAGTACCTTTTTAATTTGCTGGTTTACAGGTACATAGCTGTGGAATCCCTATTTTCTAAACCCTCTGAACTAGTACTGAGGTTTAAGAAGGATATGTCTTGGGAGCTTGCAGTAATGACTCTGAACTAGGAAACAAGATGGTTTTACTGGGCTGAGGGGAAGCTTTACATAACACAGACTGCTCACATCTGTAGCACTAATCAAAAAGGAATGGATTTTGTATCTGTAAGTAATTACAGATATGTCTACAAGATTTGAGTTGGCTCTATGTGATACAGCTCCCCAGGTGTGCCTGAAGCGGGAAGCAGAGTTCACTGTGCTCAGTGCTGCACTCCTCCTGCCCATGCACTTGCCTTGCCCCATCCTTCACAGCTCTTCTGGTTCTTCACTACTCCAAATCTTGCCTAAAGAAAAAGGGCAACTGTCTTGGAGCTCTGCACCATTTTATTTCCATCTTTTCCAGCTTTCCTGGTCTGCTCTCATGGTTGTGTTCCTTTGTAGCTCTCTCTCACCCGAGGAAGGTGCAGCCAGTGTTTCCTGCACTGCCTTGGCCACATTCCTGTTTTCCTCTTCCTCCCTGTGCTGGGTCTGGGCTGAGAGGGCTCTACCCCCTCCGACAGCCCAGTCTGGCCCCACCAAGGACCCCATGCAGGATTATTTGCTTTTCCTGCTCATCATTTGTTCCTATTTTTGTACATCAGAGTGTTGCCCTGTGTGTAGCTGTGTACCCAGTACCTGTGAATATCCAGACACCTCTGTGTACCTAATACATTCTAATGTGATATGTGATATAAATCCCATCTCTTCAGAAATTCTGTTTTAGCCACACTCTCCTTTTTGTTGATCATCTGGGGTAAATTAGTGTGGGTCCAAATCAAACTGAATCTGTAACTCTCCTTGCTGTTCATGTGAAGAGCTGAAATCTGCATTACTTGAGTTTCTGTCTGAGCATCATCTGAAGTATTTATAACCAAGGCTCTAAAAATGCTGCAAAGATAGTAGCATGCCATTTCTCTTTATGCAAAACCCACTTTGGTATGACATATCTGGAGCAGAGAAAGGGCTAACATGCTTATTTTGCCAGCTAACCTAAGTGAACAAATAGGTACGGAAAGATTGGAGTGGGAATTGTTATATTTTGTGTGATCAATCAGGTTTTGAAGCAGGCTGAGAGTAATTTGGTGTTGTGCAGGGATGTCAGAATTCCTGCCAGTTATGCAAGATGTCTGAATCTTTGCAAGTATTGGAGTAACAATTTTAAGCAGAATTATTTGATTAGGAAACAACCTGTTGTGTCTTTCTGCTTTCAGCTGTAAAGATACTTCACACGCATGGGGAAGTACAGGAAAGAGGATGGCATCAGGGGAGGAAAACTCCCAACATTTTTTTATCTAACTTAAAGACTTCCTATGTCTCTAACATCATACAGTTCCTTCTTTAGCACCTGCACCATCACAGCCTCAGAGGTGGAATATCCCTTCCTGCCCAGGGGTGGTTGTTGCCCACTGTGCAGATGGGCAGTGCTCATTTTCAGCACATCCTGCACAGGACCTGGTCCTGCTGGGGAACCTTCCCAGGAATTACTGACCCAGTGTCCCTTGGGGATCTGCAGCTTTGCTGTTTGATGGACAAGGGATCTGAGGCAGGAGCAGGGTGTGACTCAGTGACCAGGAGACCGTCCTCATCACTGGACTCCATGCTCAGCTGTTGGCTTGTTTGGTACAAACAACATCTTTCCTTGAGTTTTGAGTTAATTTCTTTGTATTCTGGTGCATCAGCACAAGGTGGCTGAGGCAGCTTCCATGTCGTGATGTAGCTCCAAAGTACAATAAAGCCACCTCACCTCTTTGCCAGGAGCAGGGGGTGTGCAGCTTGCACAAGCCACACACTGCTACCCAGAGTGCACCACCTTGCTCTTCACATCAGCCTGTCTTTGTCACTTGCTCCTAAATTTGACTCTGAGGCTGCTTTAGCAGCAGGTTCCCTCTGTTCAGAGGGTATTTTGCTGCCAAAACATACTTTTAATGAGAAGACCAGCTGTTCTCCCTCAGGACCAAGCTTCCACTTGCTCCTTAGTTTGCTTCTTAATTGTCTTATCACTGATGAATAATTTAATAATTCTTCTTCAGTATTTCATAAATTTAGAGTTTTGTGGAGTCTCAGTTAATAAAAATATAATGTACAGCAACAGAGAGTTGGTTCTCTTCCCTTCCGTTCGTGGCACAGCTTGTCATATTTCCCTGAGCAGTGTCAAACAATATGCAGCTAAATTGAAACACTGAAACTGGATCAAGATGTCTGTCAGCATCCTACACTGATGTGCAGTTTGGGTTTTATTCCAGACTATTTTATGATGCAGAAAATCTGCATGGATTACTCTTCAGGCTTTAAGGATGACTGGTTTACATGCCCTGTAAAGGGTAGTTTTTGCTCTTGTATTTCTCTTAAAATATACTAATTAGACATTAGCTTAAAAATCTAAACTGCCACAATGGGTGGCACTTGCGTTATTTATCATTGAAAAATCTCTGATCAGCTGTGTGAGGTTTCCTTAGGGGTTTATGTTGGTTTTTGACATCCATAAGAGATCTGGCAGAACAATACTGCATTTCTGGATCTTCATCCTGTGTAGAAGTTTCCTCATTTGTTTCTGTTTACTGAGAGGTGTTACTGAAATATTCTGCTTTAAAAAACAAACCCCTAAACCAAACCTGTTTGAAACAACAGTTAAACGCGGACATTTTCTGTTAGCACATTTTCAGGTGTTTCAGTTTGTTGTGACTTGAGAAACAAACTCAAAGAAACAGACTCAGAGAAACAAACTTGTGTGAGATGTGGAAGGCCTGTTGGAAGAAGAAGAAGACCTGGGTGAAACCAGTGGGCCAGGGTTTGCTCACACAATTGCCCATGAGTTTTCTGCTCCCTCTTTCAGTTTGTCATGTAAAATTCCGATAACATGCCTTCCTTGTTGGGCTTTGTTTGTGAAGCACATGGAAAGAACACCCAGCAGACTCTAGAGAACACCAAGTGTTACCACTGTTGTTCCATTCTGGGTGTTGGCATTGATCATTTCCATGTCTGTGACGTTGACTGCAATCAATTTTGGGAGATAAAAACTCCGTATGTTGAGAGTATGTATGACTGACATTGCCACAGTACAACATTATTTGGTTTAAGATTCTCTACCATGTTTAACTGTCCAGTTTAATGTCTCCTCTGCCTCCCCATGTTTGTGAATATTTCTTTAAGATGCATTCATTTGAAATAAAATATTTTCTGTGTGGGCATCATATTTGTTTAGAACTATGGATAAGAAAATCCTAATTTTTAGGAATTGTGTTAAAAAATTATACTTATTCCTGATTCAGGTGCCATGTGCATTTACCCACCATCTGATAACCTTCTGAAAGTGCAGTCTGATTTTGTGTTATCAGAATAAATTCCCCCATTAGTGAAATTGTCTGAGTTGATAGATGAGTGTAAATTAAAATCTTTCACACATAAAAGACACAAGAAAATTATTAAAAATGAATGGATCTTTTTTTTTTTTAATTTCTAAGGTACCTGTTGTTGGTGTGGGGAGTCGCAGCTACCCAACAGCAATAATCTAATCAGATAACTGTATTTTTTTAAGTAATTTGATTTTCGTTCATTCCATGATAAGTATGGACGCCTAGTAAGTATCCCACTGCCTAAAACTATGGATATCTGTGATTTACTGGTAACAATATAATAAAAATAACTTTCAGTTTAAACACTACACATGTTTGGGGAGAAAAAAACCATCTTTGCTTTGGAATTTCTTGAGCTTGACAACACATCTATTCCTGAATGTTCTTCTGGAAATGTGGTTCATAGAAGGTCTATGAAGAAAAGTCTTGATGTACTAAGCATGTCTCTTTGGAAGACTTAACACAGATTTTTCTGGCATATTAATTTAGAAATAGGAAGATTGTGTGCTGTCATTCTGTATTCTAGTTGTGATATCAAATTAAAATAATCTTACTGGATTTTTCAAACATAGAATTGCAATTTAATAGCTGGTGTATTAGAAGTGTTGACAAATTAATGCAAATGGGCTCCTTCTAGAGGGCTCATGAGAGGTGCAAACAACAATGGGTCCCTGACACTGCTTCAAAACACGTGGAGGGGGAGACTCTTGATCCAGGTGTATCAGACTAAATCTGATCCAAATTTACTGCCCCACTCTGCCCAAGCATGACATGGTACACAGCAGGGTGTCAGTGAGCTTCGACTCTCATTGCTGATAATTCCTTGCTGACCTGCATGAGGCCTATACAGGTATCACAGGATTGTCAAAAGCTTCATTTCTCTGTGGAAGGAGCTTCCATAAGAGCTCTTGGGACATGTTTATTTTGTGTCTTTTTCCCTTCTCTTCTGTTGACTCTTTCCTTGCTCTGTGTCTCAAAGAAGTTAAATTGTCTGACTGATTGCAGAATGTTCATCTTTTCTCCTCTGCCATGATTTCACAAACCGAACATCAGTGTCAAAAACTTTTCTTCTTTGGTCTGTGAGTTTGGTGAAGTTCATCTATCATATTATGGTTTTACCTGCACTGAACCTTTTCTGTCCAGGGGATTCCAGCAATCCACACTCAGGGTAAAGCAGAGCTTTCAGGCACAGGTTTTGGTTACAAAAAGGTGCTAGCAATTTTTGCAGAGTGAAAGAGGTTTTACCCAAATTGGAATCTTCATATTTAACTACTCTCTAGTCTCCTATGTCTTTAGTTGGATAGAATATTGTGGTCATCCTCTTTTCCCATTTTTAAATTCTTTAGTATTGCCATTGTCATGATTATCAATACAGCATGGCACTTGAGAGGTGTTGGGGTTTTTTCACTTTCTTTTCACAGTATTAAACACCACTTTATGCTGTGGCAGCCTCAGACATTCTGAAGGTAGAAACAATATATAATGCAATTATGATAGCTGGTTTTTATACCTTAAGTAGGAAATGGAATCCGTTCCCTCCTCTCTCAATTAATACCATATTTCTATGGCTTTTTACTTGAGTGGCTTTTACTTTGCATTGCTGGGGTCAGAAAAATAAAACCGTGGCCTTGAGATAGGACAGGGCTGCAAAGCTGGTGCTGGTGTGAGTAGCTGGGGTGAGGCTGTGCCTTCAGAAATGCATTCAGTGCAGGCGAGGGGCAGGGCTGTGCTGTTCCCTCTCCCCTTGACACTGGCAAGTAGCAGCATTGCTGAAAGGCATTTCAGTTCCCTGCCTTGTTCCTGTAATGTGGGAACACTCCAGAGTTTGGTATCTGCCAGGATGATTACACAGCCTCTCCAGGCTGGGAATTCCATTGCCTTCCCCATGCTGGCGAGGGAAGAGCAGGGCAGATTGGAAGTGGCAGCCCAGAGCACGGCTGCTCTGTGGTGGGGCTGGGGGAGCTGGGCAGAGGGTGGCAGGCAGGCAGCACAGCCCCAGGAGAGGAATGGTGATGGTGCTTCCTGTTTCACTAATTGTAAGTGATTAAACATGTGTATTTCATTTAAAAAAAAGGAAAAGATCCATAGCCTTGTTCTGAGTCTCTTCAAGCTCACATAATAGAGATTTGCATGGAGGTTTAATGTCTTAGGTAAGGATTAAGTCTCTGCAAGATGTTAATAATGCCGTTTAAAGACAATACTTGATTTTTCCACCTAGGCAAAGTTTTTGGTGGGCTGTTTCCTTTCTTCTGTGCTACAGAGTGAGCTTCTGGCTGAGGAGATTTTTCCATGGTAAATGCAGTAGTGGTGAAGCATTTGCTGCAATGCCACTGAGAGAATTGCTGGCCAGCACAAGCTCCATGGGTGCCTCATCACGCTGCTGTTGCTCTCAGTTAATTTTCTGGTCCCTGGGAGCAAGCTGCAGGCAGGGCTCTTTGGGTTGGAGCTGTTCCTGAGGCAGCTCTCAAAGCTCCCAGAGCAGCACTGCCCTTCCTGACACTGGGCTGGGCTGCAGCATCCCTGCCCTGTACTGAGCCCTGCATCCCTGGGCAGTGCTGCGAGACCCCTGGGGCTGGTCTTGGCTGAGCTCGGCTCACCCAGGGCCAGGGAGGCTGTGGGACCTGGGATCAGCCCCTGCACAGTCACATCAGGCACTGCTGTACCTTGAGAAGTTCCCAGTGAGAGGCCCATCATCCTCACAGCTGAAATCATCTTGTGTTCATTTTTCTGTTTTACCATGTGTGACCGGGGGGTTACAGTTGGATTTTAGTTGCTTGTTTTCTCTTTTTTTTTTGCCCTTCACACACAAAAACTCTATTTAAAGAATTGTTTAAGATTTGCTGGGTTAATGTTGGCTCATGTGCTGAGTGATAAACTGTGTGAGGGTTTCATACAGCACTTTATGATAATCTGTATTTTATTCATTAACCCATGGTTTCACCTGAGTAACAGAATCTTTTACTTGCAGTACCTGAATGTAACATCTCTGGTACTTTGAAAAGTCAGGAAACAGGACTTCTTGTCTGAATGGTTTGTGACTTTCCTTTTTTAGTTCAATAACAACCAATAAAGAATTCAAATGAAATCTCACTGCCTGTGAAAGAAATGCCAGTCATGTAGTATTGCAGCTTGCAGTACCCTGGAGGCAGACAAATCCTTGTTTCTGTCTTGTATTTCCTTGTATCTTGCCTGCTCTTAAAAAGAGAAATAACCCATTGAAAATCCTGATCCAGTGCAACACGTACATTGCGTTACATTTGCTTTTCTTTACTCTAGAATTATGCAACATTCCTCTTACTTTTTCCATATATTCCACACAAATTATTTTTACCTGTTGTACATGTTGGGAAACAGATGGTCCAGGTAGTAAATAACTGGCTTCCCAGGAGCTATGAAATTGAATTCTCCCAGGTAGCTCCTCCAGGAGCCTTGTATTTATGGGTATATGTCAGTGAACCTTCATGTTAATGATGCTTATATATCAGTGTTTATTTCCATCATTTGATTATCAGTTGGTTCAGCCTGAAAGTAAAACTGGTTTTAATTACTATTTTCATGCTTTTTGAGGGCCAAAGGGGTTATAGTGTAAATATTTTGGGGAAAAAATGGTCAAACCCTGAAAACCCATTGAAGAACATTGTAGTAAGATAGAACTTATTATTTTCCTTTTACACAAGAATAATATTATAATTTTGCTAGTCCTGCTGTTGAACTGAAAAAACAATCTAGATTGGTGTGCACTGTGCATTATGGTGAGTTGTCCTAAGGCAGTAGTATAAGATGGAATAAGAAAAAAATTCAGAAGCTGAAAAAGTTAGTGGTGCTGGGAAGAGATGATAATATTGCCTCAGAAACAGAGAAATGATGTGATGCTGAAAGCCTTGTTCAATATATTTAGTTTCATTCATAGTTCAGCTGCCAAACTTCTCAGTGGTATAACTTGAGTTTACAGACTCTCCAAACAACAGAAAGATTCAAAATCATTACTGTGCTGATAGACAATTCCTTCTCTTAAAGATCGGCAGCACCTGGAAGGCTGATTGATTAAAAAGCTCAGTTTCCTATTAGATCTTTATTACGTAATTGCTTTAGAAATTTATTTTGAGAGACTCTTTCTGGGATAAATTTTTTAGGAGGTTTGGTTTAACAAAAAGAGAGTGTTTTGGACAACGTGTAATACGTTCTGTGATAAATTTTTTAGGAGGTTTGGTTTAACAAAAAGAGAGTATTTCGGACAACGTGTAATACATTCTGTGACGCCTCTGAAATAATCAAGGTAGTGCATGGCATTAAACCACCTATGACTGGCATTTCTTTTGCCCCTTGGAAACCAAATGTGTTCCAGCTCACTGAGTGATGCAAGATCTGAAATGCTGCTGTAGCAGCTTTAGGGATGACTTCCATTGCACCTGACTAGAGACTCGCAATGAATTGGCAATTATGGCCCAGTTATTCTTATGTCATCATGACAATTTTCAGGGTCCCCCATAGACCAGCCAGAGAAGCAGCAGTTTTCAGGCCATAATTCTATCAGGAAAATGTCATCAGGTTCCACTGCCGGCCTAAATATTTCTGTTCAGAAATATCTGTTTGTTGGTCAGAAAAATCTTCATTTTCACTTTGGTGTGATTCCAGTGCTTCAAATTGTGTGAGCTCAGGCAAGAATTTGACTGAGTCTTTAGACAGAGTCCAGCTCTTTCCCATTCTGCAGAGCCAGGTTTAGAGAACAGCATTTGTCTTTCTGCACTGAAATATTCCTCTGTAATGATGACAGTAACAATGAACTTCATTGCTTAGAAATATAAATGCCTGCTTTTCTTTTTGGTTCTTTGTACATCTGTGCCCTCTTCAAACAACAGTGTGAATAATGCTCATGTGCCTGAGCTGAAGAAGATAAATACATCCTTAAACCGTCTGAAATATGTTTTATATTTATATTTAAGTATTGGGAAACTAAATTAAAAGATTGATTGAAAAAGATGTGAGATGATTGTTTTTCAATTAGAAAGAAGAAAACCACAACTTCTCTGTGACTCATTTTTATGATAGGCAAAATTGGAAATGGCATGCCTACCTTTTAATATATGTGTAACATACACATATATCCATATATAAAATACCACAGGACACTGAGTCTGCACAAGGCATTATTATTGAAGTGATGTGGTTTGCCATTGACCAGACATTATTTCATGCAGCCCATGCACCTCATGCAGCGCAATAATGAATATTTAAGTGATGTATTTCAACAAATATAATTAGTACATGGTGTCTCAGATAATACTATTTTGTAGGGCAGTGAATTTTAACCTTTTTGCAGTTGATCCTCACTTGAGAGAAATGGTTACATGACTCTAATCCCTTAGGTCTGACTCCTGGTGGAGGGTCCAGTTTTGCCTTTGCTTGTATGACTGTGCACATTGGGTATTGTGGGCAAGCAATGGGGTATTTTTTACTTTGGAGTTTTTTTGTTTGGTTTTGGTTGGTTTATTTGTTTGCTCTTGTTTTTGTTTTTTGTTTTGTTTTGTCAGAGCAGCATTTAATTTTCTGCTGTAATATTGTGCTGGGGACATGGCTGCAACGCACTGGCAGACACTGATAAGTGACTTACTATTTCATATCACACATTTACTGAATTTTCAGTTTGAAATGTACAGTCTGGGATGACAGCCAGTCATTCAACCTATTCTTGCCTCAAAGAGTGTAAAAAAACAGGCAGACAAAAGAAGGAACACCTGGCAAATGTCTTGGATTTAAAACAAGAGAGAGAGGTAATGGTATCCATGGTTAGGAGTGAGATAACTTTCTTCTTTACAGCATGTGTTGAAAACATTTTCAGAACATTGAGATGCCATTTAGCTGCGGCCTTGCACAAAATAGCGTAGAGAATGAAGCCAACAGACAGGAGAACTGGAGCAGAGAGAGCATAAAGCCCGGTGTGTGTTGCTGGGCAGGAGCCCTGGTCCCACCCTGCCAAGCTCACCGCAGGCTGGGCTGGAGACAGCAGCTCCTGTGACACTCTCACATTCCTGGGTGTTCCAGGGCTTTCTGCTCTCCCTGACTCAGAGTAATGGCAGCTGCCTTGGAAGATGAATTCAGCTTGGAAGGTGGCCCCGTGGTTCTGTGAAACACCCGTTAGTCATTGTGATGGCAGATGATGTGGTTTCCTTGAGAAAACAGCGTGGCAGAGGGATTTGAATAAAGAACCAGGAGTGCTGCAGACGAGGTTGCTAATGCTGGCTGACAAGGGTTGTCTGTAGGCTTTTTAATTATTTTCTTTCAATTCATCAGCTTCGGTTTTGGGAGATTTTTTGTTCAGTATTTGCATTGTTTAAAGCATAAGGAAATAGTTGGGTCATTGTTCATTTCAGGAAAGTAATACATATTTGGGCTTTTTCTTTTAGTTCTATTGTGAAAAGGAATGATGAGGAGGTGCAAATGTCTCTTTAGTATTTAATAATGTCATGGAGGATAATTCAGCACAACTAAGATACAATCTTCCCTACTTTTTTGGAGGTAGTATTGACAAAGAACTGGGATGCAGGGAAGCAATCGCTTTCCTTAGATTAGGGATGCTGCCTTTTCTGGTTTGTGTTTCATCTCTGAGGTGGAAGATCAACTTGTTCTCCTCAGATCATTGGGTTGCTTGGATTTAGTGCATGAGTTAAGTGAGTGTACCAAAGCCTGGGAAGAGCTATGAAAAACAATTTGACCACGTTGAAGCAGATCTGAATTTCCTTTTGTGTTTTAGTCAGCGTTTGAATTGTAAAGAAGCTGAGCAGGGATGTTTGGAAGGTGTGCTCAGGAGCACTGGGTCATTGCTGATGTTCCTGTAACTCTGGGACATCCAGGGGCTCTCTCAGCCCTGGGGCTGCCAGGCTGGGCCACAGTAGCTCTGTTATCATGCACAGGCTCTGTGCTAGCCTGGTTTGTTTACATGTTTCACCAGATAAAAGAATGAACTGAGCAAAATATTTTTTATTTTTCTTTTTTAGTATTTTGGTTCTGATTAAACCCAAATAAGTCAGTTGGATAGCTTGTGATTGCTTCAAAGCTACACAGATCAGAATTTGTATTCTCAGATTACTTAATTACAGCACAATTTACCCTCACTCAGCTTCTAATTTGAAATGAGTGCTGCTGATATTCTTGACTGCAGTAAGATCTCTTGAAGAATCACATGTTGATTATGTGGACACCAGGCCGTGATTTTGAAAATGCTCAGCACAATCAATGCCTACTAAAATTGATTGGAATTAGATATGTCGTCTATTTGTGAATTTAAATGAGAAATTAAAAAAAAATTAAAAAGCCGAAGTGTGGAGAGTACCAGTATTTCAGGTTTCCAGGTCTCTGATTTTCACTGTGGTTTTAAAACTTTTCCTTAAATCCTAAATGTTTGAGCTTGTATAGTGTATCCTGGTGAAATGACTAACTCAGCTAATAACTGAGGAAAGGCATAATTTTCTCAGTATTCTCCCCCAGACCGATGCTGGCTACAGCTATATCAAAAATAAAATCTATTTCCTGATGTAAAAAGCCAGATGGATTCCATCAAGACACTCGTTGTGTTTAAGCTTCCAAATCAAAGGCAGTTTCCAGGGGCGCGAGCGTGTCGTGCTGTGGGATCCATCGGGCTGATCCCTTTGGATCCTTTATTAGGGGACAAGTGATTTACTCCTCTGAACCTCAGAGCTCAGCAAACTTGCAGGTACTGCTGGTGTAATTTTAATTTAGGCAAAGATGCTCGTAAAGAAGTGCTCAGATGTTCAGATGTGAATCCAGTTTTATATCCCTGGCAAGTCCAATAGTGTTGGGCTCCTGCTTTTGATTCATTTGAACAGGTTTATGAAGGAGCAGCGTATTAAGCTTTTATCTCTCTCATATATACATGAGTGTGTGCACACTCCCCAGTTAGTACTTTTTATATATATAAGCTTTTATACATTTTAATAGAAACTATATAACATCTATATGACGTTAATATTGGTGTTTGTTTATTTTCCTAGATTAAGTGCGACATTTGTCGTGCACCAGATTTCAGAGTTTTTGCAGCTGCAATGTGTGTTCAGTTACCTCTGCACAGCTTATTTTGCTGTGTGTCTTACATTTACTGTGTGGGAACTGAATCTTGAGGCAAATTAAATAATTTGTGGTAATTTGATTTCAGTTCTTCCTTCCTTCATCTTACAGAAATGCTGTTTATTCTTAGTGATGTGCACTTGGCTCACTTTTAAGAGCAGCCACCATGATATTTTGGTGACAAGATTCAGAGTCTTTATTTAACTGGCTCTCTGAACAAAACTGTTTTGTTTATGTGGGTATGACTTTTTCATACTTATCCTTGAGAAGGAAAAGCTGCATCTAAAGTAAATTGAGAAAACATGAAGCACATGAATCTTTTGAAGTAACTATTAACACAAGGGCACATATTTGAATTTTATCAGTCCTAAATATTCATTTATTGAAATACAAGCATGCTTTGTTTAAAGCCAGAACACAGACTAGGAGAATAATTCCAGTTAAGCTTCTGTGCACGTGGATATTGTCCAAACACATTTTCTTCCTGCTGTGTCTTGCTCTGCATGCTGTTGTGGAATGGCACAAGACCTAGTATAGATTAGAGATTTGATGTTCTTGGGAGGTCCAAATGGGGATTTTAAACATCAAATTTGATTGGCTAAACAGTCTCTTTTATGCTTAGACAAGACATAGCCAAGGATAGTGAGGAGAGCTGCACCTATAATGGCCTTAAAATTTAGGATGTGTTCATGAAAGGTGACTTTGTATTTAAAGCAGTTGACATTCCCACAGGGTGCACGTTCGGGCAACAGACATTCAAAAAAGATAAAGAAACTGCTGTGTAGATTTAAGGCAACATGTGGAGGATACAGAATTTATTTTAATTCATTTCTTAAATGAATTATACAAGTACAGAGTCAGAGGACAAGCTGTACTTGCCTTGTGTAAGTCCCAGCAAACCTGGCTCTGTTCCTCACCAGCCTGTGCCTTCCCGAGCCCTCAGAAATGCTGAAGAAAAGGAACGGCCTCTCTCCAAAAGTGCTTGGGTTTGGAGTGTTATTTTATGTATTGGATTTTTTTTTTTAATTTATTTTGGGTTTTTTATAAATATTGGCCTTAATTAATTATTAAGTATTACTGGTAAGTAATTACCCAGTTCAGCAGCTTTCTGAGACTTCTTTGTTCGAAATGACAAAGATCAGTCTTGCTGCAAATGATGTTTTGTGATGTTTTCTTTTTATTATTTGATTCATTAAGTGCAGAACTTGCTTCAGTTTCTAAAAACAAACATGCATCATTAGAATTATCATTTCTCTATTATTACTGATTAATGTTCACTAGAAAACAACTTGGTACAATGTCTAAAGCATAGAGTTCATGAGAGTGTTTTCTTTATCCTCTTTTACTGTTTTTATTAGACATAAATTATTGCAATGTGTGGAATTGCACATAAACTTATTTACTAGTCTTCATTTATATTTAGAAAAGTGACAATGTTAGAATGACACCTGCTTATCAGATTTTCTTTTCATGTGCTGTTATTTTAATCCATATGCCTTAATGATTAGAAAAAAATATTTTTCAGTATCGATGCAAACATGTCAGTATTCACAGAATAAGAAAAATTTATATCCTTCTTTATCACTAAAAGATATCATCTGTCATTTTTCAATGAAAAAGACTGAAAGAGTTGCATAATTTCCAGATCTTGCTGTGTGTTTGTGGCATTACTAAATAGAAAAATACAGGCCAAATCCTGATCACATGAAATAACATGAAAGATACCATCACTGCCACGTTGCTCTCTTTTCATATTTGGAGTTTAATCTTCTTGTGCTGGCACAAATCCTGTTCATTTGAAGCTGATTGGTAAAATACTGTGAATAAAAGAAGATTGATTTCTCTGATTAAATTTTATAGGGGCCTAAAGACCATATTCTCACAAGCTATTTTTAATCCATTAAGGTTCATCTGCTCAAAGTCCCTGATAGAAACGAGGGGGGGGGTAAATTTCTTTTTCGTAGATGTAGGGAATGGTCAAGCTAGGCTGCTGTCCTGGCTCCTCCACTGAGGAGACTTCTCCAGGGAGAATCTGTAAAGTATTTTAAAATTTAAATACAGTCTTTGTCAACGTGCCAGCTGTGCAGGCTGGGAGCACTGTTCTGTGTTGCTGATCTCAAATAACCACTGATCTGATTTGCCCAGGCTTTGATGCCCACAGGTCCAAGAGGCACAGTCTCTTTTCCCAGGCAGCGGCCCCTTGAAAACGCCGAGGAGAGCCATGTCACCACACACATTCGTGATTTGTTTCTCTTTTCTGTTCTAGGCCCTTCAAATCACCACAGCCAGTCAACGCTGAGGCCACCTCTCCCTCCTCCTCACAACCATTCCCTGTCCCATCACCATTCCTCTGCCAACTCCCTCAACAGGAACTCGCTCACCAACCGGCGGAACCAGATCCACGCGCCCGCCCCGGCGCCCAACGACCTGGCCACCACCCCCGAGTCCGTGCAGCTCCAGGACAGCTGGGTGCTCAACAGCAACGTCCCCCTCGAGACCAGGTGGGTGACAGGGAAGGACACCCCGGGGGATGCCTCTGAGGGTCCTCCAAAGTGCACAGAGAAAACCCTTGGTTTGTGGGAGGTGGGGTTTGGTGTCTTTTGTGTCAGGGGAGGTTTTCTGGCGCAGCGTGGGGATCGAGTGGCATTGGAACACCCAGCAGCACCAATCTGCTTTGCACTGGAAGGTGCACAGTGAATAACGCTGCTCACATCTCATCTTAAAGCCTTTTATTCACTTGGACCTTCCCTGCATACACAACTCACGCGATTAGTACAGCGTATTTATATCACAGGCTCAGGGACAACTTACTTAGAATTCATATTGACTGTGCTGCTGAAAAATTATACATTTTGCCTTTCCTGAAGCAACAAACAGAGGCTCACTTGACATTATGCATTTTGGGAGACTCTGAGAAACAATCCGAGATTCATGACTGACAGTACTATAATTTTAATTTATACCTCATCCAGCATGCAAGTTCATTTTAATCTCTTCTGTACATGTTAACAGCTTGATGCCTGTGGGGCAAACAGCAGCATATAAATGAAAAGGTGCAGCACTTAGGCCTGACAGAGAAATAAATAAATAAATGCCTGACATGCTGCTGGTCTAAATATTCTGGTTTGTTGTCATTTGGGGTATGGAATGTCAAACATATTTAACTTGCACTTTAAATAGCAGATTTGGCAGAGCTGATCTCTCAGAATTTAAAATTAGCCATTGTGGTGCTGAATAAAGTGCTTGGAATAGCAGGGTGGTGTTGCTTGCCCAGAGAGTGATAAACACAGCGAGCAGGTGGAGGAGCTGGGCTGCTGGGAGCACTGGCTCGTGCCAGGGTTTCAGCTGCTTGCTTGCCACAGCTTCTGAGATGTTATATTTGGTTTGCAGCCTCCCAGGACTTTAATGCTGCTCTGCTGGATCTTTGTGGCTACCCCGAGTAGTTACGCCCCTGTGCAGCCTCAGCACAGCCCGTCCAATATTTGAATAAAGGCTGCTGGTCTGGTTTGGAGCTCTGGGTTGGAGCTGACAACACCGAGGCTGTTGTTACTCAGTGGTTAATCAGTGGTGGGTTACAGCTCCATGGGGAGAAAATGAGCCTGGAAAGGGCAGGGAGTCTGTGCCAGCCTGGGCTGTGCAAAGGGGCTGCCCTCACTTTGTCCTTCCCTGCTAAAATGGGAGCGTGGCTGCCGTGGAGAAGAGGAAAGCAAATTCAGGCTATCCAAAGCTGAGATGGCCAAAAAAGGAAAGGAAAGGGATTCTTGCTCACTGAAGGTTTGGAGCTAACTTTGGCAAAAAAAACCCCAAAAATGCTCAACTCTGCATTGCTGCTTCTGTGAGAACGTCTGCTGTTTCATAGAACTTAATTTGGACATCCTGAATCTTTTCTTGATCGCTAAGAATTACAAGATGGAAATGTTGGTCCTGTTCAGCCCAGAGTGGTTCTTGCTGTGTGGTTCATTGCCCAGGATTAGCACCTACTTTTAATTCTGATGTAGAGTGGCCACCAGCTGTGCCTGGTCTGCCTCTTCCTGTATGGAATTGTTCTTGGGTACAACAATGCCTGAAATGTGTCATTTCTGAAGGCTCAAGATTGTCCCAGTTTGCCAATCACTCTACCTGGAGGGAATTCCTTGGGATATTCACAAAAGCATTTGTTTGCCATAATACTGGCACCTCTGGGCCACAGGAGTGGGCATTTGTCTGGCTGGGTTTTTTTTTTTACTGTCTGATTTTGTACCTATTCCTAGCCAGAGGTGACTGTGAATGCCATTACTGACTTTGGTTCTTCTCTTTTTTCTTACCCTGCAACCTCTGGGAGTGTATATGTACATGTTGATGACAAAAGGTTACTTTGTGAATACTGTTTATTTTTGGATGCCTGACAGTTAATTGGAGCTTTTTGGAAGACAGGTTTGTCACAGGCAAGCATTAAACTATTAGAAAATGTCCTGGCAGAATTTCTGTGTTCCAAGACTATTCCAGAGCTGCTTCGGGATCGATTGTAGTTCTTTTCTGAAATTACACACCTGACAGGGCTTGATGACAAGTTTCATCACAAGAATATTAACTCAGAAGATGACTGAAATTAATGCTTGTGAAATCACTGAGACTTTCAGAATTAGCCTGTAATTCTTTCACTTTAAAGCCGGTGTTTCATCTACATTCATACCAAGAGCCACAAAAAAAAAAAAGGGCATATTTTTTGTAAATTTTTACTTTAGCCTTTACTTTAAAGCTTTAGCTAGTGGCAAAACATTGACCCCTCTCATGCTGCCTCTTCATGGTGCACTACTCTAATTTTTTTTATCTTGTTACCTGTTTATTAATCTCAGTAGAGGAGCACTCAGGAGGCAAATCCAGCACTGACAGCACCTGCTATCAAGAGAGGGTTTCATAACTTAGTTTTCATCTTCCAGTTACCTTCAGTAGATTCTGCTCTCAAGTGAAAATGATGTGCAAGTGGTCATGTTACTGATTATGAAACAAAAAGTGGCACCTGAGCTGTCTGGAGGGAATGCTTTGTGTCAGCACTACAAAATTCAGATCACAATTTAGATTCCAGATGTCTCTTTATCTAACAGTACCAAGTGCTGAAATCATTGAATAATACAACACACGTCTGCATGTTGCCTTTTTTTTTTTTTTTTTTTTTT